>CAOLHI010003887.1:0-145697 GCA_948474755.1 Ctenosaura bakeri | reverse complement strand
AACTAAAGCAGAGAGAGCCAGCCGGCAGGCAGATGATAATTGAGTACTATGGTGGCCCACGGTATCTTCTGGTGCTGAGGATTTGTTCAGGCTATTAGGCTGAACTTGGAGCATGATAGGAGGCATTAGAAGGGACTGGCCACAGCGCTGCAGCCATACATTTTGAAGTGTAGGACAGTCCTCATACCCACATTTTCAAAGAGAGTGGAAAAATACACACTTTGGATCCATTGCAGCACACCAGTTCTAAAAGGACTTTTGGTAGGGTAATATGAAATAAAAGGAGCTCTCATAAAATTCTCAGATGAGAAAATCCATACACAATAACATAGCTCTTTTCAGAGGTGCTCCAGGGAAGGAATTACTACCAGTATTGGGGTCTTCACTATTCCAAGCAAAGATGTTGAGCAGGGTGCTTTAGGTGTCTGTTGTACAACTGTCATGGAAGCTGATCTGTGCTCAATGCCGAACTTTTCCTCAGTGCAAATGAGCAACTGCATATCATGATTAAACAACATGTTCAGATAGCCTTATAAGAATCTGGAAGTTATTCTAAAATGTTTCAAAGTTTTTTTTTTCAATTTAACAGTCAACCATGGTAAGAACAGCTTCCTGAAAAACAGCTTGCTCATCATTTTTTCGTTTTTCCTGGGTTCCTAGTCGTGATATGGAGTCTAGGAATGATTATAAACTTGTATGTTATTCAGCATTGTCTTTAAGTGGGAAAAACAACAACTAGAACTTAAGATGCATCCCTTTCCTATAGAGCATGGGTGGACAACTTCTGAAGGTCCAGGGGTCATTTCTGCCAACCTTTGTCACACCTATTTCATTTAAATGCATTGCTAGAGGAGGTTAAATCCTAAATAATAGGATAATATTTGTTTCATAATCTTTTGTTAACCTGCCCTGAGCCTCTGCATAGGAATGGAATGCACCCTTAGAAAAAACATTTATTTTATCTGACTACTAACCAATCATTTCACATATGTCCCCTCCAAGCCAGAAACAGCACACAGTCAGAGAAAAATGACTACAAAACATTTTTTTCCCCAGTTGTCATTCTGATTTCAGCAACAAACGATTGGGACTTAATTGTGTACTGCGTCACTCCGCTGCCCCAAATATAACCACATTGCAAACAGATACAAGAGGCTTCTGATTGATTTAATCTTCTTGCATTTCTATTTTTATTGAGTTTTATTTTTAAACATAAAATATCTTTAAAAAGTAGTTTTATGATTTAGCCTGTATGAAAGACCAGCTTTTTAAGAGAATTGTAATTTTTAAGGCTATTTCGCTTCTATGAGTTATTTCTTGTAGATTCACATAATGACATTATAAATCTTTCTGTGGAGGCAATTACTAAGGCAGAAATGACCTATTCCCCATTGGCTTTTAGGCTCAGCTTACTGACATATTACAAGCAGGCTTACCATGGTCATTAAAAACTGATCTGGGATTTATTGTGCCTCTTTAAACTCTCAGTACTTTGAAAAGTATTGAACAGAAAGGAATACAAGGTGAAGTTACAAAGAGATCCAACAAGGCAATCAAGGGGAAAATAGACTTAATTTATCCCACCAGGGCCTGGCCAAAAAAAGAAGAAAAAAAAAAACCCTTCCATGAAAAAAAAAATGAAATTAAACTCTGGTTCTCTCCTAGAGAAAATTCACAATAGCTTAAGTCATAATGAACAGAATTTCTCGTAAAAAGGTTTTGCAATTTAGAGGACATCAGTTTCAAAACTGCTGTAATACTTGCAAAATATATAGGAAATAAAGTTGTCTTCTTTCCTTAGGAACGACAACGAACAAATTCAAATTGTCCTTTGTGAAGGCAAGGGAGCACAGAGCAGGCAGACAAGCAAAACATTTTTTTATATGCTAGGTATGTTGTTTTTAGCCCATTATCCAGATTAATTGTGTGGCCTGTGCATGGCCTAATTATGGCTGGCAAAAGGCCTTTGAAGTCACTTGGATATTGCAAAAAGGGATGGATCATTGATGAATTGTGAGATCGCCACCACATATCCTATGTTTAAGCTGGTGGAATGCTTATGGGATTGGCAAACATAAATAAGTAAGAATACATGTTTGGAAAATCATAAAGAACAATCAGAATGGTTCATTGGAATCTTTTTATGACTCTTCCAGACTGGATCAGATATACAAGAATGGTAAAGTTCTACTGATTACTGGGTAGAATGATGCTGACAACTGGCTTACCAAGCAGCTACAAACGTAACATGGTAAAACACTATTTGGTGAACAGGGTTCATTGTGTTGGTTAGGCCTCATTTGGAATACTGTGTCCAGTTCTGGGCACCTCAATTCAAGAAGGATATCAACAAGCTAGAATGTGTCCAGAGGAGGGAGATCAAAATGGTGAATGAAGGGTCTGGAAGCCACGCCCTATGAGGAGCAACTTAGGGAGCTAGGGATGTTTAGTCTGCAGAAGAAAAGGTTAAGACGGGACAGGATAGCCATGTTTAAATATTTGAAGGGATGTCATGTTGAGGAGGGAGCGGGCTTGTTCTTTGCCGCTACAGAGACTAAGGCCCTTTCCGCACCTTATCTTTGTCCAGTGCCGGGGTGCGGGGATCACACAAGCAGCCTCTTGCAGGAAGCTCTCGTGTCCCCACTGCTTCAGCTCCATAGGAGCTGCCTGCTGGCCGGCAGGCAGCATGAAGTCTCTGCCTCTTCCTTCCACAGCTGAGCTGGATATTTTCCCAGTCAGCACTGGGGGAGGAAGCACAAAGACCACGGCTCCGGAGCTCTGCACACAAGGTAAGTGCGCGTGGGGCCCTGGAGCAATGCGTGATCACACATCATTTTCGGCTACAAGCCAAAAATGAAACAGTGCACGATCAGTGCCTGCCGGCTCCAGCAGCGTCGTGTGATTGTGAGGATGTCGTTTGAAATGCTCCTTGCAATCACACAATGCTTCGGAGGCCCTTTCGCATGGCAAATGCAATGCGAAAAGGGCCTAAGACAAGGAGCAATGGATTCAAGCTGAAGGAAAGGAGATTCCACCTGAACCTAATGAGGAGCTTCCTGATGGTCAGAGCTGTCCGGCAGTGCAATATGCTGCCTCGGAGTGTGGTGGAGTCTCCTTCTCTGGAGGTTTTTAAGCAAAGGCTGGATGGCTATCTGTTGGGAATGCTTTAATGTGTGTTCCTGCATGGCAGGGGGTTGGACTGGACGGCCTCTGTGGTCTCTTCCAACTCTATGATTCTATGATTCAATAGGATTTTTGTTGGTTTGCTTTGACTGTCAATCATAGATGAGTTCAGGGAGAGCTGTTACAAAATCGTGTGGCCATGAACGTAGAACTGGCAAGCAGTGGTCAAGAAAGCGATAGTCTTAATAGCAAAGATATTTTTCCCACTATTTAATGTGCAGATGCACATGCATGGTTTGTATACTGAAATAGAAAAGAAAATGTAAGTTGATTCTGCCTCATTAAATGGCTGCATATGTGCTGTCCTGATTTGGCAGGGACAGTCCTAATTAATCTTCTGTTGCCCCACTGTTTCATCTGCTTTTACAGTACCTTAGTTTCTTTCTCCTGATGCTTTCTCCCTTCATCTCCCTTTATTCTCAGCTTATGTCAGTGCTGCAGCCTGAGTTCAGAGTACAAATGTAGTTTGTACTCAATTAACTTCTCAAGGGAGAGAGGACAAGAGTGGGTGAGATCTCGCCCTTCCTAGTAGGCTCAGGCAAAAGCAAACTGCTGCTGCCTCCCCCAGCTTGTGATTCTTCTTCACTGAAAACTTTTGCTATTGTGATCATACTCTGAGGTTGTTTGGCCACATGTGTCACAGTTTTTATCTGTGATATGTTGGAGGACATGTGGTTAGCTACTACCACTTGATAAAAAGCTGCATTCATCTGAATCACAGGTGGGTAATTCAGATGATCTCAGAACTATTTTCTTGCTGAATAAAATTTATAGCCTTTAGAACAATGCAATGGCAGTTCAATAGTTCAAGACAATTGAGGGGCTGACTCTCCTAGTATATACAATGTACCCTCTGTATATGTGGGGACTTTGTTCCAAGAACTGTTTCACAAAACAAAAAATATGAATGCTCCATCCCATATTGTCAAAGGACACAACATGCTTGCACCTGTGCAAGAGAACACATCCAGTGCATCCATTGATGATAATTGGATACAAGGCATCACGTTATCTTGCTTTCATATGTGCTGAGATAGCGTCAATAGAGCATGCACTGTATTGTACATACTTGAGCAAGAATTAAGAACAATTAAAACAGTGGGGTTCCTCTGTCCCATCACCACAACTTGGAGTATTACACTATGTGAAGATGTAGGACAGAGTCTTCTCAGCTGTGGCCCCCAGTTGTGGAATAATCTTTTCTTGGAGGTCTGTCTGAAACAGACAGTTTTATTTATTTAAGAATATTTGAATACTGTACTTAATTTTGAAAGTTCCAAAATGGTCTACAGAAAAAAAATACTATAACACTCTTTGCTAAAATGAATAAAATAATGAAATCAGTAAAACAAGTCACATTAAAATCAGTTGAAAAACCAGGATTATTTGGAAATATTAACAATTAAAAGAAATAATAACAACGGAAATCATAACAGGAATTTTGCTGGCAATGTTAATAATTTAACAGGGATAATAGCTATTTTAATCCAGTCCTATTTAACTGAGAATTCTTTTTATTCAAAATAGCTTACAGATAAATATCCCAGTTCTCTGTGGGGGGGGGATCAATTATAAATTGATAAAATGATAATGAAAAGGTGTGAAAACAAGAAACAAATTTGCACAGAGCATGACCTGACTGCAAGAAAAAAGCACTTGGTTTTTTGACACACATTGAAAAGTATTCTGAAATTTTGGGATTCAGCAAAAAATAGCAGCAGTGAAGAAAGCTGAGGAGAGGAAAATCAACTCACTTGAAACATGGTGCTCAAGAAGAGTTCTATGGAAATTATGGCCAGCCAAAATGACCTATAAATGGGTCCTAGAGCAAATCAAGCTTGAACTCTCCCTAGAAGCCAAAATGACCACACTGTTCTATCATACTTTGGCTGTACCATGAGACAGCATGACTCACTAGAACAGGCAGTAATGCTTGGTAAATTGGAAAGCAGTAGGAAAAGAGGAGGATCATATTAACATTGGATTGTTTCAAGGAAGTCATGTCCCCGAGCTTGCAAGATAGCAGGGTTTCTTCATGGTCTGCTATTCACAGGGCTTTTGGCCATGTCCCTAACCCATGTCTCAACCTGATGGCAGTTAACAACCACTAAAATATCAGGATGCTTCTCTTAGCTGTACTCAAATCAGGGAGCACCCTGTTAATGGTAAATGGAGAAGAGTTTGGCAAAAATTAATATTAGACACAGAAATTTTTCCAGGCAATACCTTATCTCCTGTGTTATTTGCTATCACAATTATACTGTTTTCAGTAAAACTCAGAAAAAAAAATTCATAGATATCAAAGCAAACAAAAATACAGTATTCATTCTATGTGGATGATTTAAAACTATACAGATAGTCATCAGCTGAAATTGGACCCCTACTATATGTCAGAAGAATATTTAATCAAGACATTTCAACAGAATTTGGATATGTGCTGTGCTATCAATAAACAGAGGCAAAACTGCTGAATCAGAAGGCATAAAATTCCTCGATGGAAATATCACTAAAGCCTTCAATGATGATGGAAATTATATTACAAGATGAGAATAGTCAACATAATGGCCGGCATCCTGTTAGTGACTTAGACATATTAAGTGAAGTTTGCACATGTGTAAGTTCCTTTTAGGATGAGGCAGAGAGAGTTATCCTCTTGCCCTTGTCCTCCATCTCCAAACCTCACATGACTGTTGAGCAGCTGTTAAGTCCCAACAGGAGCTGCTGCTGCTCCTTCTTGCCAGTGGGAAGGGTATATGTGGGAAAGATTTGATTCAGACCATGAAGATCCAGCTGCTCTGTGTTCCTGGAGGAAGGAAAAGGTAGGTGCACTCTTTTGGAGAGCACACCCTAATTTTTCTCTCTTCCTCCCTCCTGCTCATGTGGTTCAGTAACAATTCAGCTGGCCTTTGACTGTCTTCACCAGTTCTGGTTTCTCATAATCAGAAAAAAAATGTTTGGACAAGCAAATAAATCTTTAGTTGATCATGGAAATATCCAGTACCACAAACATGGGTACTAAATTCAATCTTAGGCCTTTTCCACACCGGGTGAGGGAACCGCCCCACGCCGCTACTCACCGGACCTTTCGGCTCCCCAGTCCGGTCCACAGCGCTCTGGAGCAGTGTGTGCTCATCAATACACACTGCTCTGGCATCCCAAATGGCGGCTTCCGGTTGGTCGAGGGTCTCGACCAACCACTGAAGCTCACCACCCTAAAGCTCGCCCCTGGGCAGATCGCAGGCTCGCATTGGTGTGAGCCTGCGAATCTGCATAAGGGAGCAGGCTCGCAGTGGCATGCTGCGTGCTTTTGAAAGACTGGAAAAATCTTGGGGTTCGTTCCGGACCAGACTGAGGTATGGATCTACCTTAAATAGGTCCGATCCAGTCTGGTCTGAGGTGCAGACCTCCTCCTTGGAGGATGGACTGCACCATTTCAAAAGCCCCGTGTGGAAAAGGTCCTAGTTGTTCGTGAAAGGTTTTGAAGCACAGCAATCAGGGTTTTGTTTTGGCCCATTGGATTGTGGATTTTGTTTTTCTTTGTTTCATTTTTTGGTTAACAAAAAATAGGAGGACTTTTAACAAATTAATAATAAAATAGCTAAGGTAGTGGTTGGGATAACTATCCTATTTTAAATCCAAGACACTTCAAGTACTGTAATTTCAAAGATCACTATTTTATCTATTTAATCTTGCCAGCGAGTAAGGCTATAATGAGCAACTGCAACACAGGTCCTGCTTCCGACTGCTACAGCTTCATTTCCTGGCAGAAGGTGACCAGAGATGCCATCTTCCTTGTGTCCCAATCAGCAGCTGAACATATGTCCTTTAATCAATGCAGCTGCTGGCTCTTAAGGTGGGTTGAAGGGGTTTTATAACTGTGACACACAATTGTGATTGTGTAGGTTTCCTGAATACAGAGCAATTATAAATCTGTAACACTAGAGCCATTTCCACATTAAACTTTTATAGTGCTATGATTCCACTTGAAACATCCTATGGAATCCTGGAGTTTGCAGTTTTGGGAGGGGCCAGCCAGCCCCTCATGAAACTTCAAATCCCAGAATTCCATAGGATGTTTCAAGTGGAATCATAGTGCTATAAAAGTCTAGTGCTGAAATGGCGTAGGTTACAAATCTATAACAGTAATATGGAATGCCAGGTGTGTAATTTAAATTTGTTTAAATATTTCTATTCCACTATATATCTGAAAACTTCAGAGGAGACTACAGTCAATAAAATCATTTAAAAAAAAAACATTGCTTTAAAGCAGTCCACCTTTAACTTAAGACAACAGAAAACCAAAACCCACTAAGTAAGTTCTATTGAACTAGGACTGGATATATACTGAAGCATTAACAGTGCTTCGGTGTTTTCCAGCAGACATGTCTCTTACCCTTTCTACTTTTAGGTCTACAAAAACCATTAAATGGAGTTTGAAGTAGAAGATTTAATATGAGCTTGGTAGACTGGGCCAGAAGATCTTATTTACCGGTACATATTTTAACTAAGGCCCTTTCCTCACAGGCCTATTAAAACGGTGCAAAGCGACTTCCAGCTGAGGTCTTCTGAACCGTGGAGTGGACTGGGGCAGACTACTTTTCGTAGTTCCGCACCTCAGTCTGCTCCGGAGCGACCGGAACTGGTCACACAGCATGCCTTTTAAAAACGTCTTCTAAGAGGTTTTTAAAAAGTACGGAGCGCGCGACCCCATGTCGCTCCATCCCTGCACTCCGGTGCAGATTTGCAGGCGCGCACTAGTGCATGCCTGCAGATCTGCCGGGGGCGGGCTTTCGGCTGGCGAGCTTCTCCGGTTGGTGGAGAGCCTTCCCCGACCAGAAGCCACCATTTTGGACACCGGAGCAGTGCAGAGCGACGAGCTCGCACTACTACTCCTCCTGACGGACTCGCCCAGACCCACCAAAAAGCCGGTGAGTAGCGGCAGGGAGCGTTTCCCTCGCCACATGCGGAAAGGGCCTAAGGTATTCATAACTAAGTAGCTGATTTAGGATATCAATGGCAACAAATAATTAAATGAATAAAAATAATGGTCTGTATGAGGACTGTTTTAAATTTCATAACTGTCATATTGATTCTGATTTGTCATATCAATTCTGATTTTCTTAAAAATAAACACCTCTCCATGGTATTTTAGTATCCACACAGTTCCAAGAGTATCACTCTGTATGAACTGTCATTTAATATGGAAAGCCTCCTTTCCACCATCAGCCACCAAAAGATATACATTGAGCCACTGCACAGAACGTCCAGTCCTGTGATCCTTTCGCACAACACAGTTATAGCAGCTCATAAGAGGTACTTTCCCCACCCCTGTTGTAAAAGATTCATTGAAAGCAAGGTTTAGCTGAAGGATCTGTAGTAAACAGAGAGGCAACATCATGTAGGTAATGCTAGAGGCATTTCCCAGCATGCTTCACAGCAAGGGATGGTAACTATGCCTCTAGTATTAATTAATGAAGCATTGTCTTTGTACATGACACTTTATACAGCAAGAAGAACGAAAGAGAAACATCTCTTCCAAAGTGGTTGTGATTCAGACATTTTGACTGGTCAGTGGGAAGACAATAGAGAAAAGGTCAAAGTTAATAAGAAATGAAATGAATCTATGCAATGTCTGTATTGGCTTTGTGCCATTTGGGGGTGATACTGAGCCTGGACTGTCAAGGGTTATGTTTGGCAACTACTTGAGGCTTGAAATTGGTCCCATCTTCAAAATTATCTTTTTTAATGATAAGAAGCTCATACCATTCCAGTGTCATGGGCAATGTTATTTCTTGCTAATGTGACTAGCAATTGCTATGGGCTCAGAAATGCCAATCAGAATTAAAACCATTATTTTTGAAATACATTTCCTGCTGAAAGCTAAAGAGAATTTTGGAGTGATGGCTCTGTTTCTGTATGCAATGCAAATGAACACACCAAAGGACAGGAGTTTTTGAAGCTTCTTCAACAATCCTGCTTCCTGTTGGGCTTGGAACACCACTTGTTTCCCTAGCAGGTGGGCCAGTTGAGTCTAACATGTCAAAGCAGCATGGATCTTGATTTCCTGCTAACTACATCAGAAAGTCAGAAGTTTGATCTCCAGGGAAATGCTTATTTTAGTTATGTGTTACACTTATATCTCACACTGCCTGGAAACAAAATACAGTCCAAGAAATTTTGCTGCCTGAAACAAATTAACCATTCATTCTACAAAAAGTAGCTATATAGACTGTTAGGCTGAGACAGGTCAGCATAGTGTTATTTTGTAGGCAGACGTATACTAGATCACTCCACTCAACCGCCACCTTCTGGACCCACCATTTAGCTCTTGCAGCCCTTCCCAACCATTCAGTAATTGGAGGAGAGCAGTGAGAACTGGCAAGTACTGGGCTATGTCCCTGTAGCTAGACACACAATGATGACATCATCCATTGAAATCCAGTGGATTTCTCCAGAGATCATGGTTGATAGGGTCATTGATCTGCATGGGAACACAACCAGATGTTTCTCTGACCTCTCCTTTGTCCCCCACCACCACTTGCCACTGAATTGCAGCAACTAAACAGTGAGTCTGGAGAGATGAAGCTTGCAGTGGAAAGCAGTAGAAATGAATCTCCCCAGTGACTCCCAAAAAGACATAGACAGGCCTATGGTGGACTTATACCTGCATAGATCACTAACAGGATGCCAGACTAGATCTACTCTCATATCAGCAATGGGAACAGGATAATGTGTTGTGCCACATCTGAGGACAGCATCATCATTCAGGGGGTGCAGGATAAACAGTGTGGCCAGAAGGCTCAGGAGAAAAGCTTGGGGTAGAGGGCTTCTTGCTATTGCTCTAAGTATCCGCCATCTAAGGCGGTTGCTTTCCTATGGCAAATAACATGGTTGTGACTGACTGTATTTAAACTAATCTGAAAGTATCCCATCCAGGTATTTGCAAAGTGAAATCTTTCACAGCAGAATTGGGTCCCACACTCTAAGGCCATTCTTTGGGTTTATCGTCTTTAAGATATTCAATGTCCTATTTCTAAGGTCAGGATATTTGTAGTGTAAGCAGTTTAGGGATGCATATCCTATGAGTAGTAAAGTAAGGTATTGGATGTATTGGGGGCCTCCAGCCTGAATGGCTGGGTGCTAAATGTATTGAAAAAAGGACAAATTTATGGCAGATAAGGCTATCAATAGCTGCTAGTGATTATGTTTCTGATTTTTTTCTCCAATATGAGTGTTACTATGCCTTTCAGTGCCACCTTTGGGAAACTCAATCTAGAAGATGCCATTGCACATGTATCTGGCTTGTACCTTTCCTATAGGCATCTGTAGGACCAATGCCAGGTCTTTTGTTAGATCTAGTAGCATTCTTCTCATATCCTGAGGTACTATCTAATAAGAAAAATAAATGTAGCTTTGTTTAGCAATGAAAACAAGTATCTCCTACTTTCAAAAAAATAAAAAAGTCACAGAAAATGATGTAGGGGGGAGATAATACTGGACTGACAAAGATATTCTGGCAGTTATGTGCTAGTTTGTAAGTTTTTTACAGCTAGAGGCTGAACTTTGGGGCTAGATCATACAATATTGCTGTCTAGTCTAACTCAGTGGATAGAGGTAAGTGAATGTGAATGGCCCTTCCCTGGAAATCCAGCTCACCATTCCTACCTCTGCTGTCTCCACACATACATAACCAATCAGGAATGTCTTACATACACTTTGTATATATCACGTTCAAAATTCACAGGTGAACATACTATGTCTGACTTAGTATAGTAGAGCAGTAGAGTAAATACATGATTTATGCTCTTGTGCACTGTACTGTATTCATTCCATCTGAACAGATGTGGACAACAGAAGCAGGGATGATGCACCTACAATCAAGGAGGGGACAGATGAGGGGACTGTCTTCTTCACAAGAATAATGGAGGATAACAGAAAAGATGGTGCCTTCCCACTTCATAAGTTTATTCTCCGTACTGATGGCATAGCTAGATAAGGTCTGTATATATAACAAAAACAACAACTTGTCAGTTACTATGGCACTGATCTCAATGTGCAAAATGAGCATGTGTCGAGGAAGGAGGGAAGGAAGGAAGGAAGGAGTGGCCGCTTTTAGATTTGTTTGTTTGTTTATGCTACTATAAGTTAAATAAGAAAGTATTATTTATTGGGGTGGATGACTGCCAAATGCTGGGAAAACACATTGGGCAGTTGCAGGACCTTGAAAATCCACTACATACCTTGTCAAAACCCTAACCCCCTGCTATCGTATCTGTCCCCAAATACTTTCCATTTATTAGAAAATAAAAAATCTAAAAAAAAATCTACATCTAAAGGGTGTGGGGAACAATGTTGGTACATTCCCCCACCCCACCCCAGGATTGTTTTGAGCCCTGGAGATTTCTGCATTACTTCCCAGTTAAATAAAAGCTTCTCCTGGATCAAAAAATTCCAGAAGTAGGGGTTCAATTGTAGGGCCTGTTGTTATCCTGTGATTTGGCGGGTCCCGGGAGGGGCGCCCAGATTGCCAAATAAAATACCAATTGGGGAAAATTAGCTGGAGCACTCTCTTGGCTAACGAGAGGCAGGGTAACTTTGCAAGGATCTTTAAACCCAATGTCTATGGCTTCAGGTCAGGGGACAGGCACGCAAGTTTAAAAGTAACCAAAAATAACAGTTTTATTGAGAAACAACAGAAAATAAACAACACACACACAGTAACTAACTGGGAAACGGAATTGGCGAGCTTAAGGGTAGGCAATATGACACCTGGTCTCGTTGTCCTTGGAGAAAGAGAGATGGGGTTCTGAAGAAGAAAGCTCAGCGTGGCTGGCTGAGGGGAGTTCCTTTTGACGACCAGCAGCAGGGCGGGATGGTAGTCCAAGGTAGTCTGAAGACCATTTGAAAATGAGGGGTTTTTATAGGGGAGTTGGTACCCTTTGGCTATGGCAAGCCAGGAGAGAACAAAAGGAGTTTTGGCGCTGGACAAAGGATTTGGAAAGGTCAAATTTAACATGATGAGCTTAATGCTTGATGACAATAGTTTGGTCAGTATGTAAATGTCTTGTTTACCGGGCTGGCTCTGCTGAGAGCCGTGCAGCTATTGTGGAGTTTGCGGCTGAAAGTTCCCTGAAGTGAGGAGCAAAGCTTGGGTTGCTGGCCTCAATAGAGTCTGGAATGTGAAACCATTAGTGGCCGCACTCATGTCCGTGCTTGTCCAGAGAACCTCACAAACACGTGGAGTGAGGTGACTGAAAACTAGTCCAGCTAAGGCCGAATTAGATGATATCAAAGTGATATCTGGGGGTCCTCACCCAGGGTGCCATACCAGAGATTACATTTGTGGGTCATTTGAGCTTAAAACATGAAAAAAGTGGGCTGGGAGCCTCGGAGGACTTCATATAGCCTGCCCTTTCCCCAACCCACATATGCACACAGACATATAACTCACACATACATATACCTATGTCTGGTTGGGTGGGTGTGTGCAAGAAAGAGAAAGAATCTGGAATAACAAAAGGTTTTATTTCACATCTCTGGATGTTATTGGACTCCAAGTCCCAGGATTCCTCATCATTGTCTATGGTGGCTAAAACTGCTGGGAACTGAAGCACAAAACATCTGCAGGGTTGCATGATTCCCACAGCTGCTGTAGTTAGTCCTAACTAAAGCAAACCCATTCAGTTCTTAAATCGTCAGTCAAATTCTAGGTAAATTCCACTGAATGAATGGGTCCATTCTAGCTGGGAATACCAATAGGATTCAGGGTCCTATCTGAGTACCTCCACACATGTCAGTAGACAGTTGATGGCAGCATCAGTTGCACTATCATAGCACTATAAGTGTCAGAATTAAGCATGACAGGGAAATGTTAGAATTATCAAGCACTTACTAAGGCACGTTCACATTTTTGGCTTTCTTAAATCAATGAGTTTTTGCCATACCTTTTCCCCTAGTTACAGGAGACAAAAATTAACCTCAAATATCTAAGGAAAAACCCAACTGGCACCAGTGGGAATTGTAACTATGGTAGGGCTGCAGCCTTAAATCTCTAATTGCCTCAACAGATTCTGGCTCCACATATACCGAGTAATCTAAAATTCTTTTTTCCATTAAGACAAATCTCATTCAGACTTACATTCCATTCTTGGAACATACACACAGTGCATTGATTTACACTTTAGCAGTAATAACTTTTGGCTATTAGAGAGCTCTTATTATCCTTTTTTAAAATTGGCCTCAAGCATTTGGAGACTTGTCTCCGAAACTCATAGAAGGGAAGGGATCCCATGGTAGAAATTCTGCATGAAAGCTAACATAAAGCCTTCATCACTTCCCATAACTTCATGCCTTTTTCAATAATAGACTTAGGAATACATATTACCTTAACAGCCTTGTGCCATTATTCAAAACACCAAGACAATAAATTCAGTTCAAATTTCAAGAGTCTACTTTTGCTGTTGGAGGATCCATACTCTTAAGTAACATGATTCCTTATTACTTTAAAGTAAAAATTGCCACAATGCAATCCCAGGATAGGGTTGGCAGATTGAATTTGGGATTGGGCTCCTGTAACTTTAAACTTTAACAGATCAAGATAAGATCCTAGAAAGCTCCATCAAGTAGGACTTCTCCTCTCTCATCTTCCAGACTCTGAGGCCATTTCCGCACTAGCCTGCCGGCCCCTCCCGAAACTGCAAACCCCAGGATTCCATAGGATGTTGAAAGTGGAATCATAGTGCTATAACAGGCTAGTGTAGAAATGGTCTGACTTTCAGCCATGGCCATCCCCTCCCAACGCCAGTGGAGATAAAAGAGGCATGGAGGAGCCTGTGATAAGAACAGAACTCAGCGCTGGTCTATACCCTCTCTGCCTGCCTCAACTGCCAAGGCAACAGCTATGTTGGGAGCGGATGGCTATGTCTGTAACCTTACATACTCAAATGAAGTGGTAAAGTGCATGGCAGTATCTCAGGCTTTGGGAAGTGAGAACACATTTTGCATATTCCTATATGAATTTTATTTTTAAAAACCCTACCCATCAAGCTAAAGAGCATGAAGGATCTCAGAAACATAGGTACAATGCAATACTTGTTGAAATTTCCTATTCTGCATAACCATAAAGTTTTTGCTACACAGACATTAAAAGGACAGGATCCCCATCTCTTATTCCATATGACAACCATAGCTGCATGTGTTGATTGAGCTTTAGTATCTGCCACTGCTATGGATTACATGTAAGTATATGAAACTTACAGGCCACAGAGCCCTATGTGTTGGACTACTTCAGGTTACTATAGCTGTGTTTACAAAGTCATCACCCTGCACAGGCCACATATGTGGAGGAGAGATATATCTCTTAGGCCCTTTCCGCAGTTTACTTGATTTCAGTGTGGGTGTGCGGAGATCACGCAAGCGGCCTGTTACAAGAGGCAGTCATGTCCCCTCTGCTTCTTCTCTGCAGCAGCTCTCTGCTGGCTGGCAGGAAGCGTGAGGGCTCTGCCTCTTCCTTCTGCAGTACAGCCGGGTACTTTCCCAGGCTGCGCTGGGGGAGGAAACACGAGGGATGCATCTCCAGAGGCTCTGCACTCAAGGTAAGTGCATGTGGTGTCCCGGAGCGATGCACGATCAAGCATTATTTTCAGCAAGAAGCCGAAAATGATATATTGTGTGATTGGCACCTGATGGCCATGGCAGCATCGTGCGATTGTGAGGACATCATGTGGAACAGTCCTCACAATCACGCAATGCTCCATGAGAAATGGCACGCGAAAAAGGCCTTAGTCCCACCCATAATGTCCCACAGTCTTGTCTGTGCCCCACTGCCTATCCAGTTATATATATGTAGGTTTCCATACAATAGGGACAACAGCATTTTCTGCACAGGAAACAAAAATGTCTGACTTTGTCCTTTTAAAAAAATCAAGAGCTCAAGTGATATGTGCTGCTGTGAATGTGTTTGTCACTGCTTTATTCTCTCTTGTTGTTTTGTCAGGGAACCAGGGCAATGCCTGGTTAATTTTGGTATGGTTACAGCCTCTGTGAGTTTGTTTAGTTTATCTAGTCAATTTGCCCAGTTTATCAAGGTCCTGTTGAATTCTGTTCCTATCTTCCTATGTATTAATCACCCCTCCCAGTTTTGTGTCATTTGCACACTGGATAAGGATTCCTTCCACCTTGTCATAAAGTCATCAACAAAATTTTGCAGAGTAATGGCCAGAGCGCAGAACTCTGAGGCACTCTGTCTGAGACCTCCTTCCAGTTTGAAACACAACCATTGATGATGACTCTTTAAGCATGGTATTCCATCCAATTACAGATCCATCTGATAGTGTTATCATCTATTCCATATTTAACCAGTTTGCTAATCAAAATATTATGAGGAACTTCATCAGATATTTTGCTGGAATCCTGATAAATGACATCTCCAGCATTCCTGTCATCTACTAAACTAGGAGTGCGGAGGGGATCAGAGAGAAAGAGAACATGCACACAGTTGGCAGCATAGGAACAGGAGATACTACATAACCCAGGGAAGAATTAATGCTCCTTTAGCCCATCGTTCTCTTTAGCTCTTGTTTGTTTCTACTTATTAATAATGGTCGAGAAGCTATATGGTGGTACATAATGTTGAGACTTTTGCATGTAGAACTCCACTACAGTGTCCATGCCACCAGATCAAAGATTTACTGTGTCACTGTCCGATCCCATGCACAGCCATTCCTTGGCTGGTGGAGGAAGGGTAGGAGGATGAAAGAAGCATCTAGCTATGTTTCCATAGCCAGACACAGAATGAAGGCAGTTGATGTCATCAGTCAGAGTCTGGCTAATGGAACATAACCAGATACTTCTCTGATCCTCTCCACTCTCTGTCAGCAATAGAATGGCTATTGCCACCCCTGATTACACAGTGGGCCCCAACAAGCTTTGGACATCATGGAGGGAGGGAAGTGTTACCCTGTTTACTGGGGGTCCAGGGAAGGACACCTAAATAACCAAACAACAACACACTTTGGGGGAAATTAGCTTAGAGCACTGCTGGCGAAATGAGAGGCAGGGTAACGCAGCAGGATCTTGTAACCCAATGTTTACGGGGTCAGGCCAGGTCAAGAGGCAAACCTTGTTGAGAATTAATGAAATGATCTTTATTAAATACAGGCACACAATGTAAGCAACACACGCACACAAGTAACTATGGAAAAATAAAGGTTGGAGTAGTATAGAGGGATTTTGAGAGGGATTGTTGAATTGGGTGATACGGAACCTGTTCCTGGAATCTGGAAAGAAGATAGAGAGCGATGCTGGGGTGCGATGTAGCTCAGCACGTGGAGCTGAGGGGAAGCTCGCTGGGCAAAGCAGCAGCAAGATGGTCTGGAACTCGGGAGTGATCCCAGGTTGAGCAGTCTCAGCTACTAGAACTGAGAGGAAAGCTCACCAAGCAAAGCGGCGGCAAGGCTGGATGGAACTCAGGAGCGATCCGAGGAAGGTCTTGGAATCAGGGGTTTTTATAGGGAGAAATGTGACTGCAGGCTATGCCATACTTGGGGAAAACAATGCGATTTAGGAGCAGGACAAAGTTTTGGAAAGGTCAGAATTTAGCATGATTGAGTTAAGTCCAAATTGACAAAGAGCCTGTATGTAAATACAGGGTGCTTGGCAGTTGAGTATTCAGCTTGCCAGGTTGCCTGCTCGGGGCAGGGAGTCCTTTGTAAACAGTGTGCATACATAATTAAGGTGTTTGCAGTAAGGCCTCCTAAAGCAAGGATCTGACTATTTTTGGCCTGCCTGGGTGGAGAATGGAATGTCCAGCAATTAGTGGCTACGCCTAGTCTGTGCTTGTTCAGGGGCCTCACAAACACATGAAGGGGGGGTAGAAGGGAGCCAAATTATTGATATCAAAATGATATCTATATGCTATCTCCAAGGAGGTATAACCTGCCGTAACAGAAGGAGTACCAACTTTGGCAATGACCAGAGAAATGCATGCACAAGCTTAAATGTTTGAGTATGTCACTAACAGGGTGTCAGCCACCATATGAAAAAATAACATTTTTAAAAAGTCTCTTTGGCTTTCTGAGGAGCCCAGGGGAAAAGAAGGAACAGGCACTGAAGCAATGGGGCTTTCTGAATGGAGGAATGGATGCATAGCTGTGGCCGTAACTGCCCTACACTCTTATAGTGCAAATATTCAACTTTCAACATCCTATGGAATCCTGGGGTTTTCAGCTCAGGGAGGGGCCTTTAGAATTCTCTTCCGGAGAGCTCTTTGGCCTCAGTAAATTGTAAACGCCAGAATTCCACAGGATGTTGAAAGTGCGATAGCACCATAACAGTGTAAGGTAGAAATGGCCTGTGTATATAGATGTGTGAGTAAAAGAATGAACATGGGAGAATAGAGAAGGAGAAAGAATAAAAGAGAATATGACATCTGTGAGATGGATGTAAAATAGTTAGGAGACCACAGAGTAGTTGTAAAACAGCTAGGAGATTGCAGAGTAGTGGTGAGATTGGAAACTGAATTTTTTTCCAGTGAAATACTGGATCTGGGGCTTCAGTTGCTTTGTGCCCCACAGTGAACTGTTCAGTGTAGTTATAGAGTCCTGTTTATATATTCAGTTATTTGTCCTGTGGGTGTCCTGTCAGTTAGTTGCATTATTCATGCTTTGAAATTATTATTAGTGGTAGTAATAGCTTTATTTATATTCCACATTTTCCATATTTCCCCCCAAATAGAAACCTAACACCTTTCCTGCCTCTGCTGTCCTGAGTGAAACCCCTTGATCTGAAAGGAATCATTTCCTTTCTTGAAGGTGCTGTTCATCAGAAGAAATTAAATGAATTTAGCTATGCGTATGACTAATTTCAGAGATACAGGATTATGAAGCAGCCACGTGGCCGCTAGAACGATTTAAGGGAAATTGCCAGTAGTCCATGTTGGGGAAAGAACCACAAGAGGAAGAAACTTATTGTTCTTGTTGTTTCCTGCTGAAAGATGCTGTTGCACTAAATTTCCACTCAAGTCTGCATTAGCTGTAGGCACTTCATTTGCCAAAATTAAAGAAACAATGTGTAAAATATTTTATGAAACGTCTGATGTAGCAACTGGAAAGAACTTTGATTCCATCACAGTGGAACTTTGGCTTTGCTTCGATCATAGTGTCAAGAAATACCTTTCACTCTTTTTTAAAAAAATTATCTCCCCCATTCAGTTTAATTTTAAACATATTAGTGGCATTTATCTGTATGTCTATCTGTCTTTTATTTTGTCTGTCTTCTCCCTGTTTATGTTTTGTGTGAAATTTCAAAAGATGAATCCCATTTTCTATTAATTCAATGGCTGTCATCTCACATTACCTCTTGCAGCCCAGATCATAACAATGAGATCTTAGGGTTTTAAATTAATAATATTGCAACACATCATTCTGTTAAAGGGTTGTACTCATCCGTATCACGCCAGCTCTCGGGTACCTTGCCTGCGGTCTGATGCCTTCCTTCGCTAGATTGGGTTGGAATTGCATGAATCCAGTTGCAAACAATCTATAATTGGTAACTTGAATACTTGGAGGTGGCAAGGGAAAAGAAACATTAATTTAATATAGTGTTGAGATTTTAACAAGGTGATTTTTTTGCTTAAAAAAAATAAAATAGCTAGGAGGGAAAGCTTTGGGGAATTAAAGATCTGTACTCTCTGAGTGGCATTCTCCACACCTACAAATACATACTGACAGATAAGTGTATTGCATTCCAATTACCTTACATACAATGTCAGCTAAAAGCTACATGTAAAGTCAGAATCTCGGATCGCCAAGGCATCGGGGGAGCCAGCTATACATTCTATTAACTATTAAAAGTTGAAATTAAATTTTATAGCTGCTAATTCTGAAGAGCCAAGGGGCAGGGAGGGGGACAAAATTGGTGTATGGGTAAATCATCAAAACTACTACAAATTCAGGAAGGAATATAACATAATGCCTAGAGGAAAATAAGACGCAAGATCAAAACTGCATGCTATCGAACATTCATTGTTAATGCAGGCATCTTTCCTGTTACTTTTCTTCTCCTCGTTGTTTCATTTTGAAACAGATGTGTTAGAGGAGATAGTCATTTTTCAGTGGTCAAAATAGGACTGAGATGGGGTGGAATAGAAAGAAATACATCCACATTCATACTACTGGGGCAGCACAATATTTTAATAATATAAAGAGTATATATAAAGCGTATATACAGTTAGGAGTGCCCCCTGCCTATTTTCAATCTATGCCTCTGCATCCCTTAAAAGCCTTAAAAATATTAATAAGACTTTTTCTTTCCCCATAAGTCGAAGATGAGTTCAGTAAACAGGCAGTCAAATTTGTATATGGGATTCATTAAGGGTAGATGCCAATTGTCAAATTAGTTTCAGACCAACCTGCTGAGAGTAAATGCAAATTTACCACCTTTGGAGCTGCCTCATTTTACAGCAATTGATTTATGTTTGAAGGGGAGTTTAGAACAAAAAAAATGGAGAGAGGAGAAGTTGTCTTTTGAAGCCTTGCTATCTATGCATGGGTTCCTTTGTCCAGGTGTCTTAGGGGAATCTCACACTGCAATTTTGATCTTTGTGTTCCAGAAGCCTTAGAGAGTCAATCCAGGTAACTTAAAAGCACGATATAATCAGAAAGGATTTCGAAATAAAGTCTTTGCCTTGTCACATTAATGCGGCCCGATCAAGTGGCAGTTTATCAAGAGGCAGCTCACAAGGTTTTAATGAGCATGCTGCCTGTTCTTGTACAATACTAATTAATCCCATTTTTTCCACACTGGTGTGATTGCTTCATGAAACCCGCATTGTTTTATGCTCAGCAGCAAAGCGGGTTCTTGCTGATTAAATCTCCTTCCCAGTGCTGGAGCCTGACAACTGAATTATACCTTGCTCAAAATAATAATGGGTATCAGCTAATAAATACGGTTTAACGCACACAAAACTATGCAGCCAAAATCACACTACAAAATAGGAGTTTGACTTATAGGCACAGCAGTGTTTCATTAAACATCTGTATTATAATTCACTGGTTTTCCAACTGATGTAATAACTTAATTGATGAGAACAAAGACAAGCTTATTTATTCACCCAATTGCTTGCTTCTTGAGTAACGTTCCCCCCTCTTCCTTCCCCCTTGGCATTATTGTGGAAATAAATATGCAATATTCTTTTTATAGAAGTCTAATTTAGGTCCCCTTCTTCCCCTCCCCCACTGAGAAATCAACATCACAATCTGTTTCTGACACGTTCTTGCTACAGAGTAGCAAAGCCTCATTACGATAAGACAGCATTGTGTTGTTTACCCTAGTGATGAAGCATTCCAGCAAAGGTGAAGGAAGAGCTCCGCTTCAGGCAGTTAATAAGGAATAATTGCCTGCAACTTAACATTATAAGGTTCAGAGAAAAGTTACGGTACTCCCCCTCTACTGTCTTCCCAAACTGTCAAGTGATTTCAGTTCTCTGGCTTTTGAGCCAAATGAAGAATAACAGGCGTGTCCTGGATGGGGGTAGAGTTGGCTGGGTGTCCCCTTTTCACGGAAGAGTGCGGTGAAATTGTCGAGTGGTGAAATTCCCCTTTTCCTCTTTGGAAAAGATGATCTAAAGAGCTTGCGTTTATTCATGCTATCAAGACGCACATATCCTGCTTTGCATTCTCCAAACCCAAAGTTGTTGACAGTACTGCAATATTAAAACCCACAAAAATACAAGAAAACAATAAATAAACAAGAAAATAATAAATAAACCAAAAAGAAAAAAAAATGGGAGGAAGAGTAAGAAATCCTAGGAAAGAAAAACAGAAAAAAATGTGAAACATGAAAACATGATTCAAATTACTGGAATGTCTAGGGCTGGCTTTGCAGGGGGCTCTCATCCTGGCATGGGGATGAGAGAGGAACGGGATCACAACAACGTTTCTGCATGATGTCCCAGTCTCATCCTTCTCCTGTTACCAGTCAGCGTAATTGCAGATTAAGGCCATTTCCGCACAACACTCTTATAGCATGGTTATTCCACTTTCAACATCCTATGGAATCCTGGGTTTTGCAGTTTCAGGAGGGACCGGCTGGCCCCTCCTGAAACTGCAAACCCCAGGATTCCATAGGATGTTGAAAGTGGAATAATCGCGCTATAAGAGTGTAGTGCGGAAATGGCCTTTCCACACTTACCTGCCCTGTAGAAGGCCCGGAAGTGTGATGGAGGCACTTCCTGCCCTAGTGCAGCATGGGAAAGCACCCAGCTATGCTGCGGAAGGAAGAGGTGTGCCCATCAAGCTCCCTTGTCTAGTGTGGAGGGAAGCACTCCCATCACACTCCCTTCTTGGCAGAACCACTGCTGGGGTCACCCCTGGCGGATGATGAGATAAGGCAGACTATGGAAAGGGCCTAGGTTTATGATCAGAAATGTTTCTGTTAAAAAAAATTGACAATCATATAAACAATAATGTGAAACAACTAAAGGGAATGAGATGAAAGAACAAAGAGGACCGGTCGTCACCCACAAATTAAAAAAGCAGGTGAAAATACACTTGTGAGACAGGTATATGTCTTTTGACGGGATGCATCTACGTGTTTTTTTAACAGTGGAATATTTTTGTTTCATAGAGCTCTTTCATACTGCGCAATTGTAGCACTTTGATACCATTTTCACTGCCATGTTTCTATCCTATGAAACATGGAATTTATGGTTTCATGAGGAATTTAGAATTTCTTGCCGGAGTACTTTAGTGCCTCTCCAGATTATAAATACAAGGACTTTATAGGATGTGACCATAGCAATTAAAGTGGAATCACAGTGTGGGAATTATTTAGTGTGAAAAAGTCTTTATTCCAGATATTTTTCTTAGTGTCTTGAACATCAGGTAGTGTTTTCTCATGTGTGGCACCAACAAAGAAGTCTGTTATGAAGGTACCTGAGTTTTTTGTGTGTTGCTTGAAGAGAATACTTTACAGTTGGACTATATAATTAAAAACGTGACGAATAAGTTCACACCATATATTAACCAGAGTCAAAAGCCACTGAATGCTATCAGAAATGGATTGTGCATTCTTCATTAGCCAGTCTTTCCGAACCTGGTATCCTCCAGATGTATTGGACCACACAAGAAATAAGCAAAGCATCTGAAGAGCGTTATGAGCTATTCTTAAACGTCAGGCTTTGACCATACATTTGAGAGTATGCATTGCTGCACAAAGGCTTCTTTAGAAAAAGTTTGCTATAGCTGAGTTGTGGCACCTGAAAAAATTCTGCCTTACGTGCCTTAGTTGATGGCAGAACTCAGAACAACTATGTGAATATTATGAGTACTTAGAGTACTATGCATTATAGGATGTGCTCCTCAAGGAATTCGACTCCAAGTAAAAATAGGTGGTAAAAATATGTGTTTTTTAACTACCTAGACCCCATAGAGATGATCAGACTACCTTGGGCTGAGCTATTGCTCCTTGTCAGAATTTAGCCATCTGCCACCTGCCTGATGGTAAAGAAGATATTTCAAATATACCTGTATGGGGAAATGATTGTATACATAGACTCTCAAATAATCAGCCTGTTTTTCTGTGCTAAGTTTCCACTTTGGAAATGGTTGTCTCTATCAGCCCAAAGAGTAATTCAAATTAAGGTTGTCATGGAAACAGATAATTCAGTAAGGGGGATAATGCTCAATAAGAGGGGTATTTTTCTTCCCCTGGCAAATCTTAGTCTCTTAGTTATATGCCTTACACAACAAGTCCCAGTCAAAAATTATTCGGACTTGTGTTTTGTGTTGTTTAAAAATCTCTAGTTTTGTACTTCAATGAGGCTCTCCTGGCTGGACATGCTCCAGGGAGCCAATGAAAGAGAAAAAACAAGCCTTAATCTTGACTGTAATAGTGATTTATAACAGGGCTAACTTCAAACGTATTGAAAGGCAGTTTTGATTATTTATCTCCCTCTTTCCATGATGCCAACAGCACACTAGTCACTTCACAGTCAAAAAAGATGGAAAAGGGTTGAGAATATAAGTGCATTAGCCCAGACTGCTTTTCCCACAGTAGCTGAGGGGTGGATTTTTGTCTGTTGTTGTGCAATGACAGAGAAGAGCCAAAGAGAAAGCCAGAGGGTTGGGTAACATGGAGCCATCCCCTGGAATTCCCACCTCCACCATTGCTGAATTAGGCAGTGTGGAAGCAGTGAAAACATAAAACATATGTTTGGGTTAAATAATGTATACAAGATGCATCCCCCCCAGAAGCATTATTTCTCTTTAAAACCAGGTGTGCAATAGCACACATCTTGTTTTAATGTTGAAATGTACTTGTGTGTGTGTGTGTGTCGCAGCTACTGCACCACCAAATTTTAGCAACATAATGCCAGCTTTGGTGGTGGGAAAGGTGGTATCCCACAGGTTAAGAGGAATTGGCCCTTGGATGCATCAAAGTTTCTCAACCATGATTCATACTGTAACTTTCAGAAATCGAAATATATATTCATCACTGTTGTCTGCAGCATTGAGTGCTGACTACAATGGATGATTCTCAGACCAAACAGTTCAGACAGAAATCTCATAACGGCCCTTTCCACACGGGGGTTAAAAAACGGTGCAGAGCGACCTCTGACGGAGGTCATCTACACCGTAAAGTGGATTGGGGCGGACTACTTTTGCTTAGTTCCACACCCCAATCCATGCAGGAGTGACCGGAAGTGGCGGCGCCACGTGCTTTTTAAAAACCACTTTTCATGAGGTTTTTAAAAAGCATGGGATGTGCAGCTGCGTGCAGCCCCATGCAGCCCCGTCGCAGCACCTGGTGTAGATTTGCAGGCGCACGCAAAGGCGCGCTTGCAGACCTGCCGGGGGTGGGCTTCCAGCTGGCGAGCTTCTCTGGTTGGTGGAGAGCCTCCGCCAGCTGGGAGCTGCCATTTTGGATGCCACAGGACGCTGCGGGACGCCGACGAGTGTGGAGCAGCGAACTCGCACTGCTCCACATGGTGATGGACTTACCCGGTTGCAGGTAAGCTCCATTTTAGCGTGTTTTTGCCCATTTCTTCCTCCGCGTGTGGAAAGGGCCAACATCTCAGACACAGTGTTTACCCAAGCAGTCTTCTGAATATAAGACTCTCATATTCTGAATACATTTGCTGAATGTAAGGCTGTTCTGAATATCCAGATCCTCAATGTTGGTGCACCCCTTTGTCCGCATTCTCACATGTTCATATGAAAAGAGAGCTGTTGAAGCAGAGTTGTAAATCTAATACTTGTAGAATACTTCAGGGCGGAAACACAGACCATTTCTGCCCTACACTGTTATAGTGCTATTATTTCACTTTCAACATCCTATGGAATCCTGGGGTTTACAGTTTTGGGAGGGGCATTTAGAATTCACAAAGAGATAGCTCTTTGCCTTAGTAAACGGCAAACCCTAAAATTCCACAGGATATTGATAGTGGAATAAAAGCACTATAATAGTGTAGGGTGGAAATGGCCACAGGCTTCCTGTTTGAAAAGCTCTGTGTTGATAGAGCTATATGTACATCAGCTCCCTGTGTTCTATATAGAGAATGTTCTAGCCAGACAGCTAGTTTTCTACCTGCAGGAAGATTTTTGCTGAAGAATCTACTCTGTTGGCTGTATAATGTAAGTGCTAATCTGATAGCTGTGAAGCATTCACATCCATGCATGTGAATTTATATGAATACACTTTACAGGCCAGCTGCACCCATGCACACATTCTTAAGAGCTGAAACTTCTAGAGGTCCTGGGGTAGTAAGATGAACCCTGAGGAATGACAACTGAAATGATTCACACTGATAACATTTTAACAATGTGTTCCTTGGTTGCAAAAACAATGACAGTGATTTACCAGGGAAAAGTTCCAGTAAACAGCAACAAAATAGGGCTAGTTGGAGTTTATGGATGAAGGATAATGAGGCTCTGTAAATTACAATGAAGCTGTGAGTAGTAGGAGGCTAGCCTACTAGGTCACAGCTACAATGGAGGACTCTAGGTGTTTTTGGTCTTGAATTTCTAGAAACTCCGGTCATCATGGTCATTGATTCTGGGTGCTCAAGATGAAGAATACCTTGAAGCCCATTAAGATCCTCTGGGCTAGCAGATAGGATTGGCTTCAGGATTCACAATCAACACTGGGCAGCTGCAATTTTAATTTTAATTTCCTACAGTGCACGAGAGCAACTGTAGTTCGGGGATGCTCTGTGGGAAATATAAATGGCAGTCTATCAGTACTGATGGAAGAATCTCTTTTTAAAAAGTCCCATTGCTGTCATCAAACACAACACAGCTAACTAACAATGGCAATTCCACCCCAAATCACCATGTTCTTCTTAGGGTAAGTCTGCCACCAGTGGTAAAATGGGTTCTCATTGGATCCATTTAGTGGTTTGTTCTTTGGAGCTGTTTGGCTCTAACACTGGGTACAGTGACCAGACACTAGGCATGTTTCTGATAAAATTTAAATATGACTTTATTAAATACAAGATATTATGGTTATTATTTTACTCTTTATTCTCCAGCATATAAACACTTGTGATAGTAGTTTCTTTTACATTAATTAAACTAAAGACTTAACACAATCTTGTCTCGCACAAGCCCTGTTCAGTCATTCACTTGAACACATAGAGAGGGCTTAAACTGGGGTGGGGTCATAACAATAAAGTCCCCAAAGCTACTGGAGCTAAATTAGAGCTACATGCATTGACTGCAAGGTCTGAAAAAGGGTTTGTAAATGAGCATAGATTCAGAGCTCCCATGTTCAGAAGTCTTACATTAACTGGGTTCCTGATCATGGGAACATTTTAACTATGATCAGATTAATGTCATTACAGAGCCATTTTTAGAACTTTGTGACCAATATGTAAAGGTCTGAGATGTTGCTGAGTACATGGGGATGTCCACAGGTAGGTCTTATTGTACAAGTGTTTTCATGTACCCACCACCCGCTGTGCATTCAGGAACATGTGTGGATAGATCTATTGTCTCTCTCTCTCTGTTCCCCTTCAGAACTCAGACTGTCCCTCTTTCTGTATCCATTCACACCCCTATCATATCAGAACCCTCCTCAGTGTCACTATCTTAATTCAACCCTCTCCCTCAGACAATCATCATCCACACAGAAATACTCTCCACTCTTCTAAACCTGTCAAGGAATTTTCACACATATGCCTGACCATACTTGCCATATTATATTGCAATATAATATGACAGAGAAATATCTACTGTTGTTACTGTTTATTAGGACAATTCTTCATTAAATTTCTTCTTGAAGGAAGCAACCATCAATTTTAACAATTTTGTTTCTGCTGCATATTCACAATTTGGGACATATTCTGCACAAAATTTGTACATGGTTGTTTTTACACAGAAAACATCATTTTACATTCAGAAAATAATATTTCTGCATTGTCATGTGTTTTCTGTGCATAAAATATGGTTTCTGTGCATAAAATATGGTTTCCTATATAAAATAACCATGTACGAATTTTGCACAGATTGAGTCCCAACGTGTCATGGGCTTCCAGGACCCAGACTGGGGCCCTTTTCGCGCCTTACCTTGATAGCGCAATGAACTAGAGCCCTTATAATATTGCCAATATCGCAAGAGGCCCAGTAGAGAGCCTCTTGCAGTCTGCACATGGTAGGGCATTTGCAAGAGAGCACCAGTCCCTGCCCGGTGCCTTGTCCAGGTCCCGCCCTGTCCCCGCCCCACCGCCCCTGATTGGTCGTTGGTTTTTCTTTTTTTTTATTGTTTCGTCAACTATCATGCTAACGTTAGCACGATAGATTCTGCCAACAGGCTGTTTCATACTATGTTGGTAACATGTTAATATGCTAACAATAGCACCAGGTTTAAATAACACACAGTTGGCCGGACCCCGGGGGCTGCTATTGTCTCGAGTGTGAGTGACGACGCAGCCCCGGGGTGGCATCTCATGGCGACGTGTCGTGCAGTGTTCCCTGCTGTGATGGGGGCAGCAGCTGGCCTGCTGCTGGACGGAACATCCCCTGGGAGCTGCGACATGAGGGACAGGCAGCAGGGACTGCCCACACCCTGCCCACTCCCCGGTCCTTCCTGGAAGCACACCAGATGACGGCTCTGCAGGCCCTCTGGTCACGCAACCAATGCATGAAAGGGAGGTTATTTTCGCCTTTCATGCAAAAATAAGAAAAAGCACTATCAGCACTATCCATGGCTGTGATAGCACCTGGTTCGCCAGAACATCATGCGGTACAGCAGCTCATGAAGAGGGGTGGGAACATGCCTAATACACTTTAAAAACGCCATGTGAAAAGGGCCTAAGACTCAGAGGCTGAGACAGCAGAACATGCTCTGAGCACAGAGACTGCTACAGCAGGACCTGCAGAGTAGACAGTACCACCACCCACCCCAGGGACAGAAGTGTCAGTCCCAGAAGGGAGCTCTGCTCATTCTGACACAAAGAATAATCTATCCATACCTACCATCACCCAGTGTAGACACCAAAAGTGTCTCCTGCCTTACTCCCAGCGAATTTATATCAAGCACCAAGTAATCAGGTACCAGCTACGCTGACCTTGGAACCTATAAGAACTGAGCCTTTCTCCTCTAGCTTTTGTCAGCAATGAACTGACTATTTCTCCTGTGCATGCTTCTGTTTGCTTCTCTTGCCTGTTATTCTGCAGTTTTGACCTGTGTTTATATTGCCTGCCATTGATTTTTGAACATTGCTGGGATCGTTATTTGCTTCTCATTTGTAAAGTTATTTTCTTCCTAAAGTAAACTGACTAATTGCTTAACTATCTGAGCTTCTTGACCTGTATTATCAGCTTCTCCTGGCTGCTAGCCCAGACCAGGTGTGGATACAAACTGAAAAGATTATCGTTAATCCGGAATTCTTCTCTAAAGGATTTCTTGACACACAACAGCTATATTTTTCAATGATTTTTCAAATATTTTAAAATATTCTTTCAGTTCTTACTCTTTATGTAGCACCACAGCCCTCAAGTGAGTCATGATCCTGAGGCCCCCAAAACTTGCCAAGACAGAATTCTGATGTTTAATCCCAGTAAGAGTAGATCCATTCACTGAATTGTGATACAGTGACTCTACTTTACTGGAATTTATGCTAGGATTCAGGCCCCAAAGTGCAATGTGTAGGTGCTGGGCCTACCAATGGACTAGGAAAAATCAGTCCAGGATGCTAGCCACCAAAACATCAAAGTGCCTAGGGACAGTTCTGAATGTAATCTATACATAAATACCTTCAAACTATTTGTGAGCAGATCTCTTTCTGCTTCATATAACTTCTGCACTGTTGCCTAATGATTTTAAGAAGACTTTGCCTTCTCTTGCTAGCAAATCTAATTATTCAGTGACAGCAGTTGGCTGACTTGGGCACTGTACAACATGTCATCCCTCCCCTCCCCAGTGCTTACCCAGAATTTCAGAAACTGTTAGAAATTGTTTTGAAACCTGGCATACTTTTCAGTCATGCTAATTTCTGCACGGGAGCCAAACCTGATTACATTTGGCTCAGCCACAAACTCTTGGTGGAGAAAATGAAATAAAGCTAAATTTGCTTGTACTGTGCACCTCAGTCCTTTGATATGGGATGAAATAAAAACAAGTATTTCCATTTGAAATATTGTCTGTTTAAACCAGAGGTTCCTAACTAGACTGGGGGCACAGATCCCCCTGAGATTCTGATGCAGTCTAGGAATCCCATCCCCAGAGACATGCACTTCAGTACAATTTTCAAAGCAACAAGAGGGAAATCAAGGGAGGAAAAAGCTTTTCTGTGGGCCTTTCCACACATCTTGTGGAATTCAGTTTACTGAGGCCCAAGAGCTCTCTGGCCAAGAATTCTAAATACCTCCCCCCAGACTGCAAACCCCAGGATTCCCTAGGATGTTGAAAGTGGAATAATAGCACTGTAACAGTGTAGTGCAGAAAGGCCTGTACCCTTGATTCATGGACTCCTGAAGCTCATCCATGGCCCCTGGCCCCCTGGGTTTCATGTACCACAGGTTAGAAACCCCAGTTTTAAGAGGCATTAGCAACAACATGGAATTAACCTAAAACTTATATGTGCAACTAACTTTCTATGACTTGGATCCCAAATCTAATGCATACTGAGGTTATGATTATGTTTACAACTTGTATTTATATCCTAGACTTCCTCTAAGGAACAGAAGGTGATGTATACTTTACCTCCACTCTATCCACTATTGGTTGGGGGAAGGGTTAATTTAATGGATTCTGGTTGTAAGACTTCTGTAGGACTTGTGGATTTCATTAAGTATGCCCCCCCTCCCTGCACCACCCTCCCATAATTTGAACATTGATTTAAAGGGTGTTAACTGATACCAAGCATTTATATTATACAATAGGAATAAGGAATGTGTGGCCCTCTGGATGATATTGGTTTCCATCAGCTCTAGCTAATTCAGGATTGAATTCTATTGGCAAAATTGTTGGTCAATGAGTCAAGACTTGGGTAAGTCCCACTCATTTAATGTGTCTTCATTAGCTAGGACTACCAATAGTCATTCAGGCCATTATCAATGATAAGGGACATTGGGGTGCTGAAGCTGAACATCGGCAAGGTCAGAAATTACCTATCCTTTTCAAAGGATACCTACATCTGTATAGAATCATGAATGCCTAGTTCTTTATCAATGCAATAAAAAAAAATTGACTGGAGTTCTTACTAGGAATGTAATGCTTCACTAATGCTTCACTTGGATGAAGGAATAGAGGGCATGCTCATCAAATTTGCGGATAACACCACATTGGGAGGGGTTGCTAATATGCCAGAGGACAGGATCAAAATTCAAAATGACCTGGATAGATTGGAGAGCTGGGACAAGGTTAACAAAATGAAATTCAACAGAGAGAAGTGTAAGGTCCTACACTTAGGTAGAAAAAATGGAATACAGAAATATAGGATGGGGGACACATGGCTGGATAGCAGTACGTGTGAAAGGGATCTAGGAATCTTAATAGACTACAGACTGAACATGAATCAGCAGTGTGATGCGGCAGCCAAGAAAGCCAATGCAATTCTCGGCTGCGTCAATAGGAGTATGGTGTCTAGATCGAGGGAGGTACTGGTACCACTCTACTCTGCTTTGGTTAGACCTCATCTTAAATACTGTGTCCAGCTCTGGACACCCCAATTCAAGAAGGGCATGGTCAAGCTGGAGCAAGTTCAGAGGAGGGCAACCAAAATGGTGAGAGGCCTAGAAGCCATGCCCTATGAAGATAGACTTAGAGAGCTGGATATGTTTAGTCTGCAGAAGAGAAGGTTAAGAGGGGACATGATAGCCATGTTTAAATATTTGAAGGGATGCCATGTAGAGGGTGCTTTGAGGGTGTTCCTGCATGGCAGGGGGCTGGACTGGATGGCCCATGTGGTCTCTTCCAACTCTACATTTCTATGATTCTATGATTCTAATTTCATTTTTGAAGGAAGCAACAAATAATTTTGGCAGTTTTCTTCCCACTGTGAGAAAGTCATAGAAAATTGCACAGTTTTCCAAAACTATTTGCAATTTGGGATTTATCTTACAAAAAAATTCATTATTTTTACACAGCAAACAGCACTTTCTATTCAGAAAATAATATTTTCATGGGAAATACTGTTTACTGTGTATAGAAAATAGCATTTTCTCAGCACCCTTGCCTCCCCTCCCTCAAAAAAACATGCCATTTTTGCATAGAATAAATCTTGAACTGCGAAGATTCTCATCAGTCCGATATTCTCTGTGTCAAGAGTTTTTTAACAATTGAGAAATATGTTCAACAAGTTTTTGAATATTTTCTAATACACTCTCCATCCCTAGTTCTTACCCATTAATTGTAAGGCTCATAAGTCTAAGAATTAATTTACAAATAATCAAGGGATTTTTCACAAGCCAAAACTGCTGCAGCCAGAAAGGCATGCTGCTTAAAAAGTCAACCGTAGCTTGATTCTTTGGCTTATTTGTGCATAAGTGTTTCTTTGGATTTAGGCCATAATGCTTACACTATGTAATTTTTCCCCCTTTACTTTGAAAGAAAATGTCTGGGATACAAGAACAGAAACTGAGAAGGAAGTAAGTGGGTTTCAAGTGAAATTAGAGATATACAAACACACTTATTTGTTTGCTGAAATGCCTTTCAGCTGTAATATTTTAGGCACAGGAAAATTATTTGGGGGGGGGGAATCTGATATGTGTGATAGACTGGGGCAAAATGAAAAAAGGCCATTATCCAAATGTTTATGGATCATTTTAGCTAATGGATTCAAATGTATAATTCTGTACTTGTCAACAAGGTAATTCAGCAAACATGTACAGGCTGTGTAGTTCAGTTCAGTCCAAGTCTTTGAGGACTTGATTCTTTATACATACACATTTCCCTTGGAGTTTGTGTATAAAATATATAGAATCTGCACAGGTTTCAAGTTTATTTTGTGTAGGTTGTCTAGAAGAGGAGACAACTTAGGCTACAATCCTATACTCGTTTTGCACTGACTTTGTAAATTCAGTGCAAAATGAGCATAGGATTGTAAACTCAGTGGGATTTACTTCAGAGTCATCACATACATGCTGCCAGAGAATCAGTTGCACTTCCTTTCTGATCTTTCCTGAAAATAATTTAGAGAGAGAGAGAGAGAGAGGGAGAGACTTGTTTATTTAAACTGTTTTAAAACTTTCTCTTCTCATATTAAATTTCAGGGTGGTCCAAAAACTAGTACCCAAAACAGGAAAACAAGAGAAAGAACAGATCAGATTTGTACAACTAAATCATCAAAATCTTTAAGATGCTTGTTTTCCTTTTTTTTTTTTTTTTAAAATTTTCCTGGCAGCTAACTTATATTGTGCACATGAAACCTAGCAGATCACTTTGGAAAAGACATTCCTTAGTTTAGGAGTTAATATCAGTGCTTCAAAAGTATATTCCTTTACAGACAAGCCCAAGGAGGGAGCAGGCTTGTTTCCCACTGCTCCAGAGACTAGGGCCCTTTTCGCATGGCATTTGTCATGTGAAAGGGCCTCCAGAGCATTGCATGATTGCAAGGAGCGTTTCAGATGATGATCTTGCAATCACACGATGCTGCCAGGCCCAGCAGGCACCAATCATGTACTATATCATTTTCAGGTTTTAGCCGAAAATGGTACACGATCACGCATCACTCCGGGGCCCCACACGCACTTACCTTGAGTGCAGAGCCTCCGGAGCCGTGGCCCTCACACTTCCTCCTCCAGCGTAGCCTGGGAAAATACCCGGCTGCGCTACAGAAGGAAGAGGCAGAGCCCTCATGCTGCCTGCCGGCCAGCAGGCACCTCCTGCAGAGCTGAAGCAGTGGGGACGCGAAAACCTCACAAAAGAGGCTGCTCGTGTGATCCCCACGTGACCGCACCAGAGGCAGGTAAGTTGCGGAAAGGGCCTAGGACAAGGAGCAATGGAGGAAAGGAGATTCCACCTGAACCTCAGGAAGAACTTCATGACAGTCGGAGCTGTCCAGCAGTGGAGTATGCTGCCTCGGAGTGTGATTGAGTCTCCTTCTTTGGAGGTTTTTAAGCAGAGGCTGGATGGTCATCTGTTGGGAATGCTTTGATGGGTGTTCCTGCGTAGCAGGGGGTTGGACTCGATGGCCCCTGTGATCTCTTCCAACTCTATGATTCTATGATCTTTTTACCTCTGAGGGAGGAGGAATATGGGGAAAGAGAATTTTCTTCTCACTGTAAGAAAGTATTTGAAAACCACACAGTTTCTGAAGATATGTAGAAGTATAGAGTGAGAAGTGGTTTTGTTGTTGTTTTACATAAAAATACAATGCATCTCATTCCTATGGCAAAATCTGTGACCATGTGCCCTTCTCATCTGCTCTGCCAAGTGCTAATGGGCAATTTCAAATAACTTCTCTCTATTCTCACTGTTATTTATATTTCAGCTGATCTTGGATTGGACCAGAGTGCCTTTCAATTAGAGGATGCCTTTAAATAGAGGACAGCCTTTTAAATGGAAGACTGTTCACCTTCCCCACCTCTTTGGAGGATCTTCCCAAAACCCTAGCTGCCTTCGAGAATGGAAAGTAACTTGGACAGTTTGCACGTCAGTTCTCCCAAACATACTTCTCAGTTCCACCAAGGCTATGGACCTGTTTTGAGGGTACTGAAGCAAGATAGTTTGAACAAAGTTGGAGAAAAATCAAACTAATTGAACTGATCAAATGAGAATTTGTATCAGTCCTGATCAATGGTTGTGGCAGTCATGAAGAAATGTTACTTTCCCACCACGATCCTCTTTGTGTCATCTAACAAAAATTGTTAGATTGCTTTTCCAGAGATTGTATCTGAGGGTTCACTAATATACACTCCACATTTTTCCCCTCATCGAATAGTTTGTATACATATTGAAACCACCCAGACAACTTCGTATTATGGAAAAACATATAGATGTCATTCAGAACTAGATACTGAATGAAACAAACAAACAAACCTGTTTTCCTAGACCTGTCATTCCTGTTGCCTCTGGTCCTTCTATCTGCCTTTTCTCTCTTACAAATCAAAGGAAATCAGCTTCAGATGAGAATTCTAGCTTCCCTTGTCTTCTGTGACATAAGGGGAGCTCAGCCAATCCCTGTCAGAGATATTACCACCACAAACTCTCTTAGGCCATTTCCGCCCTACACTGTTACAGTGCTATTATTCCACTTTCAACATCCTATGGAATTCTGGGGTTTGTAGTTTACTGAAGCCAAAGAGCTCTCTGTCTGAGAATTCGAAATACCCCTCCCTAAACTACAGACCCCTGGATTCCATAGGCTGTTGAAAGTGGAATAATAGCACTATAACAGTGTATTGTGGAAATGGCCTTAGTCTATTATGTATAGATGACCAAGAAAATCTAGTGATAATTTTATGTGGGAAAACACAACTGGGTATTATTGTGATGGAAGCAGTATTCTAAAGATACATGATAAAGGTCTCATTTTTGACCCTTAAAAAAGAACCCCCACAGCAGCTGTACAAGCTTACACAGATTATTGCGAACTCTAATGGAATCTATTACTCTTCATTCTTGTTTACAAGTGAAAGCAGGATGAAACTGTGTGAATTATGGTATTAACAGAGGTGAGTTACAACAGAGCAACTGTGAGTCTGAAGCTGCAAAAACCTGTGACTAGGAGGACAAATACGTGTTTAGTACCACAGATTGGGAGTAGAAGGAGAGGCTTGTAGAGAATTCCAACCTAATGCTTTCCCACAGCTGCTGATATTTGCAAGGCCTGCTTGACATATGTCATCATGGTCCACAAAGGCCACTAATCACATCAGCAGGATGTGCCAGTCCAAACAGACAGAAGGAACAAACAAAATGAAAAAGGAAATTAGTACATTTTTCACTGATAAAAGACCAAAGGTAGCACCCCATGGCCACATACCAAAAAAGGCCAGTCCTGCTCAGAAGACCTGGGAAATTAGACTCTAGAAGCTGAAGCCAGCAGTACACCCAAACTACAAACCCGTGACTTTAAGCTGCATCCAGCACAGTCCTGTTACCAACTTAGTCAGCCCCTCTGCCAATTGTTTAACCCAGGAGGAGTGATGGTCAAGCACACACATGTTGTCCCTCACCTATCCAAAGGTATGGTCCACATCCTCTGGCTATATAGACTGGAGAACATCTTTTGCCACTGTAAAAGCAGGAACAAAAGCTACATTCCATGAGACTATGGCTGCCATCCTATTAGGGGCATACACATGTATAAATTTCCCTCATGCATATGTATATATATCCTATACTCCAGGGTTTGGTATTCCCTTCCTCCTTCCCAAATCTCCCTTTTGATGAACAGCCTCTTAAGTCCCTTCCCCAGAAGACAGAGAGAGATTCTGTGCTTCTTGGAGAGCATTCAAGATGGCACAAGCATCTCCACGTAGCCAGATGTGAAATGATATCAGCACCAAGATCAGCACCACCAGTGGCATCAGGCTGCTGTAATAATTTCTCAGTGGCCAGATGCTTCTGTGATCCTGCTTATTACCCACAAAGCAGGGAATGGCTGTGCAGGAAGAGGGTGTTCAGAGACTGTTCAATAATTCAGAGCGTGGTATATGTCTTAGCCTAGTGTAGGTCTGCACTAAGCCATATTGAATTTCAGCCTGTATCAGCTACAGTGTCCAAATCAGGATGAGCATCTATTCTTTTATTTGACAAGTGTTATACAAATTGGTCACTTTGGGCTATCAAGTGATTCAAATTCTCTTCTAGTAGATCACTAGGCTATAAAAATCCAATGGACAATAGTACACAATGGCAGCAAAGAAGATGGTACAGGCACCATCACATAAGAGGCTTTTAGTTCAGCATGTCAGCTTTTACACCCAGGAAAGAGTTTTCCGTTATGAATGAAAATGGGGTGGGTGGGGGTGGAATATATATATTTCTTTTTTTCAGTTGATTTTGCCCATCAGGAACATGATTAAAACAGTTAAAAAAACTGGATCACTTTCCTAAATAAATACGTTCCTAAATGAGTGAGTGAGAGAGTGAATGAGTGAGTAAAATTAAGATGTCCTTCTTAGACCCTCTAATCTAGTGGTGAACCCAGCTGAACATCAAGGGAACTTACTTCTAAATAAACACGCATAAAAATGTGTTGCAATGAAATTTCTTTTAAGAGTACAGATGTTTGTCTAAGATACTTTTCTCCTGTTGGACATACAAGCAAAAGCTTAACAGACTGATTCATATTTGCAGTATATTTTCTATGATGTGAGCATTTAAGTTGCATTTGAATGCATTTTTTTTTCCTGACAGAAGGTTTCAAGTGCATATGATGCTTATGATGGAAAGGATAAAGTAATCTGAGAGACTTTTCTGCTTCTGCTCCCTGTCCACCATTCCCAAGCCACTAGTCGATATCTGCCCCATTTTTATACCTGTGTATTATTAGCATAAGTAGAGAAGGAGAAAAGACAAAAAAAATGGCTTTAATCCAGGCTGATGTGTGACTTTGCATAGCACTTTGAATGTTATTAAGTGTTTGAATTCCTTCCTGTGTCTTTTTTAGCCTCCATGACTGTCTTTCTCTTTCCCTGACAGCCTCTGCAGGACCAAATTGACAGCTCTTTAAAGCAGTCTGACGAAAAGCAGCATTAATTAAGTCATTGCCGGACTGTAATTGTGTTAAGAAGTAAAAATCTAATATGAGAAAAGGTTAGTGAGTCCTCTCTTGTGTCAGATTTTCTACTCTCTATGAATATTAATGCCCTTAATGAAGACAATCTTTGCCTCATCAAGCCGTTGCTCTGTATTCAGGTGCCAAATCTCAGCGCCATTGATTTGTTTTTAAAGAACAAATATGTCAGGGGAGAGTGACTGTCCTGTTTCTTATCAACATCATAGAGAATGCTTTTGTATTCCTGGAAAGAGTTTATAGATTTTTGTGTGTGCATATGTGCCTTGTACAAGCATCTCATGTGATGGGAGGGGCAGATGGAAAAAAAAATAGGATGGAGGGACTGGGTACAATGCTAAAGCAAGGTAGACTGTTTGCAAGAGTTGAGAGAGAGGTGTTAATCTCTACTGTGGTGCTGGATTTGCCACCATTTACTGTTGATTTTGCTTTGATACATTCAAGTGCTTGGTGTCCTGCTATTAACCAGGGGTGATGGCCACTGGAGTTAAGTTGCTGGAATATGACTGAACTGCAAGAAGGGTCCAAGAGTTTTCAACAACAGAACAAAGAGCTCCATGAGAAGAAATAATCGAGAGTAAAGATTCTAAATCACGGTCTACAGCCATTTCCACACGGCATCACTAAAACGCAGTAGCTACTGGATGTTTTTGTTTCAGGGGTTGCGGTTCTGTCCCATCTAAAAGTGGTAACTAGAACACATTATTTGAACTACCAAAAAAATCTGTTTTGTGCCATCACATCCGCATATATCCTGTATGCCGCCTCAATGCAGAAACATTAAATGAGCTTTTACTGCTCATTAAGAAAATAGCGACACCAGCAGGAGGCCGATCAGGGATGGCGGAGTGGGGCAAAATGCAGAAGAGACACTCCACTTCAATTTGCATTAATGCTGAGAGGTGCAGAACGTGGTATCACTGTTGTGTTTCAAGAGAATCCACCTCAACTATGGAAAAGATCCGTTTATGGAGTCTCATGTAGAAAGGGCCTACATTTTGTAACTTGATACATCTGTAGCTACATTGCAGAAATGCAACAAAACCCTGATGCTGAATTATAGATGTTCATCTGGGCACCGGCAAGAGTATTCCAATGCACATTGACTGCTTCCAAAGTATACCAGGTGCTTCTCATGAGCATCAGGTGCTTCTGATGCACATCAAGCATTTCCGATGGGCATCAGACAGTCCAGAGGAGCACTAGGCACTTTTCATGCCCACTGACTACTTATGATATGTGACAGACATTTGTGACAGACATTTGGAGACTTCTAATGAGCATCAGACACTGTTGTTGTGCCCCTATCACTCCCCGGCTAGAGTTTGGATGCATATCAGGAGTCTTATAATGTTTATCACTGCCCACTGCACATTGCACATTGGGGACATGGTGCATCAGTCATAACATCATAGAATCATAGAGTTGGAAAAGACCACAGTGGCCATTGAGTCCAACCCTCTGCCATGCAGGAACACACACTCAAAGCACCCCCAGCAAGTGGCCATCCAGCCTCTGTTTAAAAACTCCAAAGAAAGTGACTATACCACACTCCAAGGAAGCATATTCCATTGTCAAATGGCTCTTTTCTTCAGAAAGTTCTTCCTGATGTTTAGGTGAAATCTCTTCTCTTATAGTTACTCCATGTCTTAGTCTCTGGAGCTGCAGAAAACAAGCTTGCTCCATTTTCAACATGATATCCCTTCAAATATTTAAACATGGTTATCATGTCACCTCTTAACCTTCTTTTCAATAAGCTAAACATACCTAGCTCCCTAAGCTGCTCCTCATAGGGGACAGTTTCCATACCATTCACCATTTTGGTCACCCTCCTCTGCACACATTCCAGCTTGTCAATATCCTTCTTGAATTGTGGTGCCCAGAACTGAACACAGTATTCCAGGTGAGGTTTAACCAAAGCAGAATAGAGTCAGTCCACTGGTTACTGTTGCACAATGGATAACCATATGTTGTAAAGCCGCAGCAGTCCCTGGTGAAGATGCATGTTGTAAAAGTACTCAGTTATATTACTCACAGATGTTAAGTCCACTTATGAAGATTTAAGTCCTATGCTGAATTCCCACTGATGTTTTACTGATTATCCCTTCTCCTGCCATGTTTATAGTTCCTGGCACCTCACAATGCCATTCTCTTAGGTTAAGGGCAAATTGTGTTATGTTCACATACACCTAGTTCTGGAATGTGGGCAAGGATGGGAGCACTTCAATATGATTTACAGTTGTGCAAAGCTGCCCCTCCTTCTCCTCAATTTGTCACCTGCAAAAGTGGGGTAATAACACTGGTCTGCCTTTCATTCCTATTAGAAAGACTGGCTGAAAAACCGATTGTGCAGTTGTGATATTATTATAATAACTATACCACCAGAAGTAGTCAAGACAATATTATTACAATGTTTTTAAAAGCCCAGTCTTGCCAGCATGATATATTTCTCACATACTTATATCTAAGCTCCATTTATTTATTTATGTAAGAGATATATTTTGTCTTTCAACATTAAAAAAACCACCTTCAAGGCATCTTAAAGCACATTCATTTTAAACAATAAGAACATCAATAAACTCATATGATAAAGTAGCAAAGAGCAGTAAAATGGTAATGACTAATAATGGAACAGTGAAGTAGATAATAAAATTTAGGAAGTTTTTCTAATTACTATTGAAAAGATGGGAGAAGAAGACCAAATTTATCTGCCGAGTCAAAGGCCATTTCCACACTATGTGGTTATAGTGCTATTATTCCACTTTCAATAGCATATGACATACTGGGGTTGATAGTTTAGAAAGGGGCATTTGGAATTCTTAGCCAGAGAGCTCTTTGGCCTCAGTAAATTACAAACCCCAGGATTCCATAGGATGTTGAAAGTGGAATAATAGCACTATAACAGTGTAGTGCAGAAATGACCAGAGAAGACACCATGGCAAATGAGTCAGGGGAATCACCTATTAAAATGTAGACACATCACAGAAAATGCCAACAGCATCTTCTCTAAATATAATATCCCTTTGGTAAGTCCAATGTAGCACCTCCTTGGGACATCTTCTTAGGCAGATGGGGCATTCTCCTTAAAGGGAAGCTCACTGGGACAACTTGAGCAAGTCAAACTCTTTCAGTCGCAGAGGAAGGAAATGGCAAGCCCCCTCGGAACAAAACTTGCTAACAAAACCCCATGGTAGGGCTTCATAAGTGAGAAATGACTTAAAGGCATGCAGCAACAAGACAGATGATAGGTAGATAAGAGAGAGAGAGAGACAGAGAGAATATGCAATTTCTCTGGTTGGTTTCTCCCAGTAGTTTCATGCAAATGTTAACCTGTTAAATCAGGCATAATTTAAAGTGCTGGTTTTAACTTAGGCCATTTCCACACTAGACTGTTATAGCTCTATTATTCCACTTTCAACATCCTATGGAATCTTGGGGTTTGTAGTTTACTGAGGCCAAAGAGCTCTCTGGCTGAGAATTTGAAATGCCCCTCCCTAAACTGCAAACTCCAGGATTGCGTAGGATGTTGAAAGTGGAGTAATAGTACTATAACAGTGTAACGTGGAAATGGCCTTATTCTTTCTAGAAATCACTCAGCAAGACTTGTCCACCGGAGTGACAAAAAGCAATTTCATCCCAGAAGCAAAGCTAGAAACCAGACTCTAATATCCACAACTATTTTAGGGTGTTCTTATCACCTGTTCTTAAACCTCACTCCAAAAATGATGGAACAATATCCTATGATTAGAATTATTTTCACTTTAAAATAATCAGGGCTCTGAATTTGACCAAAGCAAAAGCTCTGGCTTCATCCTTTAAATTTAAGTTTAGCAAGAGAGGCCTTTCTCACTCACCCACTTTGATGGGGGAAGTTAAATGGGCAAGTACACAAGAGAATACATGGTAATGGTCCCCCATCTCTGGAATGGATTGTCATTTAAGGTCTGTTGGCTTTCATCATTGGAAACAGGTCTGAAGGCTTGTCTGTTCTCTTTGGCATTTCTCCCACTGCACTGTTCTTGGTTTCTAACTGCAATTTTATCTTAGATTTTAATACTATCTGGGCTGCATGATCTTATTGCTGGTGTTTGTTGATTCCATTAATTGCTGCTGTTTTATCATTGCAGTTTTTATTGCATGGAATACAGACAGAAAGAATATTCCAAAATATTTGAAAAAATGATTGAAAAAATATTTTTTTCAAGTATCAGGAAACCAGAATGAGGAGAATCCTAAACTGATGAGAATCTTAGCAGTTTGGGAGTCATCCTGCACAAATATTTTTCTACACAGAAAAAGGTATATTTGCTGTTTACACAGGAAAAACAAAACTATTTCCTGTGCAGGTCAACCATGTGTAAAATTCACACAGAACAAGCCCCAAAATATGAAAAGCCTTCACAAACTGTGTTTTTTGAAAGCATTCTTGCATTAAGGAAATTACTGAATTTACTCATTTTTTCTGAGAAGTATATTAGAATAGAATTACATCACTGGTATGGAATTGTTTCATGTTTACTTCTTTGAGAGGACTTTTGCCTGTAAAGGAACCCTAGAAACATATTAAATAAAGAAGGAAACCCTTTCCTTACTCTGTGTTCTGGATCTACCCTTCTCAAAAAGACTACTGTAATTTATATTTTAAATTTGAAATAAAAATAAAACCAATGTAATCAAGAATCTTCTACATCATATGTGAAAGTATATATTGTTCTACAATTTTTCACAAGACTGTTTTCAATTTTCAATGGAAAATTGGGACATTTATTGTTGGGAATGGCCTTGAATGTGATTCTGATCATATATTTTTTTGAAATACTTTGAATCTTGGGTTGTTAAACATTGAACTTTGCCTCTCTGTCATTCATTCTAAATTATTATGGTGGTATTTAGCTATGAATAAGAGTTACAGCAGTGACGTGGTCTATGGTGTGGCTATTAAACATAAGTCTCTGTCCGCGTCTTGCAGATTTTTTTGGTTTTCAGTGAGTTTTAGCTCCTCACGCATGTCACTGGCAATGCACATTAGTTTCCTCTGATAATTTATGTTGCCAAATTTAGTTCTGCAAGTTTTTGTTTCATTTGCTTTGACAGTTTTGACTACCGATAAAGAAGACATCTTGTTTTTGTTTCTCTTCTCAGACACAGGAAGTGCTAGGAAAGGTAAACAAGCATATGGAAGCCACCAAAATTTTTTGCTGATAAGTAGACATGTCTGAGCCAAAAAAATCTTATAGTTGTCCCTGCCTCTTTTAGATGGAAGTTGTTTTCTATTATTATGAACCATCTTGTCTTGCTGTGCAAATTTGCCTTCCTTGGAGACTTTTTTCTCCCCAGTCTGGTCCTTTGAAGGAGATCATGGATATTTACGGACAGCTAGCCACAAAAAGAAAGCCAGACACTGAGCTTGGTTTTTTTTTTTTCTTCAATTCAAACCCAGAAGCTCTTGCCTGAGATTCTGAGAGCCGCAATCCAAAATATTAATTTTTTTAAGCTCTGAGAATTTTTAGTCACAAATTTGACAGGTGAAGATGTAATTTTACTGGTCTGGAGGTACTGCTTGGACTAGGGTGTTAAATGTTGTACATTCAGGTCAAAGCTTAAGGGTAGTTACTCTCTGCAGTCAGTTTTGGAGAGCAAGTTACTTTTCAAAATGAAACTTCTAGAATCCTCTGATCATTTTTGACTACAGCTCCTGGAATATGGAAGGCCCACACTGAAAGATTAATTCATGCTGGTATACCCTCAGAGTAAGTTTTCCAAGTTCAGGCTCAGGGCTGCCAGGTAAGAGATGGAAATAAATGACAAAGGCCAGCCAGTCTCAGCATAATAATGCAGGGGCAGACTCAATCATAAAATACTGGTGAATGGAAGCAGATTTGGGTATTTCAGCTGGCAGTTACTGATATAACATTTCATTGGTACCCAAACCCTCTTCAGAAACTGCAATTCCTTCTGTGATCTAGTATGGTCTTTCACAATTAGTGTCGGTAAATAAATCAACGATCACCACCGCACCAAGGTTTTCCAGTGCTCTCTTCTTCTTTCACAGCTAAGAGAACTTCCCATCACTCAAGGAGAAGGTGATGCTTAGCATGAAAAGAGGATTAGGAAAAGTGGAACCTGGGAGCAACATAGGACCCACACCAAGTCATTGGAGGCCTCAGGGGCCCCCAAATATCTCCCATGTTTTTTTAAAAAAATGGCTAGAAATATTTGCAGTGGTGTAAAGCAGTAATTTCATCATCACCTCCCCCCTCTCAGAGGCTTTGCTTAATACTAGGAGTGACACAGTTTGGTTTGCAGAGATCCTAAATAAGCCACTTAGTTAAGGATATACTTAACTTAGGAGTGTTTGCTGGCCCTACCTTCCCATCCTGTTTTATTGGGCAGCTGCTGCTGCTGTCAATGGAGGTCTTTTTTTCCTGTTAGTTGGGGCACAGCATACTGATGGTTCCACCCTGTGCCTTCAATGATTTCTGGTTCAACAATTAGAAGCACTGGAATTCCCTGGGGGAGGCAGGTAGAAGCATCAGTATGCAGTGCCCCAGTCAATAGAACAGACTTCCATCACTTGCAGAGGCTGCTGGCTAGTAAGGCAGCATTAGGGGACATTACAATCATTCATGGCAATAGTGCCATAATAGTCAATATGTATGAACCATGAATATAAATAAGTTACAGAAGCATAATTATAGGTTTTCCATCTGTAACTGTGATAGTGAATTCTAGCCCTTATTTGTGCCTCAAATTGACCCAGGGGGTGAAAGTGTGACAAAGTTGCTGGATTTTGGCCAGTTTTTTAAAAATATTTTTTAAAAAGAGTGAGGGGGGTTCAGGCCTCTGAAGTCCCATTGTGGTGGCAATGAGGCTTCTCTAAATCAGGTAGATGCCCAACCCTCATCTACATCTGTGATATTAGTGGTACTGTTAGAGGACTGTATTATTTCCGAAAATTATTTTAGCCTTCAATTTACAGAAGAGTATCCACATGGCTATCAGCTTTGTGAGCTGCTCAGTATATGCACATGTGGTATTTCAAAACCTGAGATGAAGTGAGATGCCTATGTGTTAAGAACGGATATGTGTTGATATCTAACAAGATATAGCTTCACCTTATAGAAGTTCTTTTTTATTTCAATAGACTATTATAGTGCCATGTGCCATTGCAGAGCTAACACTACGTATCATGATTTTCATGCTGTCTCACATCAACTTATATGCAACAAGTTTCAGTTCACACATTCAGTTCCCAGCCAAGTGATGAGAATAATGTTCTGGCCTGAGCAAAGCATCTCAAAGTTTTTTTGTTCCATAACTCACAAAACTTCAGTTTTGTTTTGCCTGGAAACCAAACATTATAAGGAGTGGCTTAGGGAATTGGGCATATTTAGCTTTGAGAGAAACATACTGAGAGGCACTGATATAGACTTGAGTCAATTGACTCAGACTCAAGTTGGACTCAAGTCACTTCAATGACTCAACTTTTGGACTTGATTTGGCAATTAGTGATACACTGACTGAACTTGACTTGTGACTTCTATATTTTTAGTGACTGACTTGCTACCCTTGGTTCAATAATATAACACATTCATCCAGAAACTATACAGCTTTAAACAAGACTCCATCTCTTTTTGTCTACTGGTTATGTAACAATCCGTCTAAGCCCCAACCTTGGGCCATTTCTCAGAGTGGAACAGCAAATGTATTAGGCAATGAGCTTGAGGTAGGGTTGAGGTAGGCTCAACGGCCTGTCCCCACTGTGTGTCAGAGGAGCCTTCTAAAACATTTTCTAACAGTAGAAGGCAAGACTCACCCCCAGAGTGGATCCTTCCTCCTAAAGCTTTTGAAACTTCAGTAATGGGGAGTAAGAAGGATCCTATTTCTCAATTCCAAAAAAGCCTCCAGCTTCAGAAATGGGATCCTATTCTCCACTTCAGAAACTGGCTCTCATACTTGAGACTTGACTTGAAAGTATCTTGCAAGGACTTGAGATTTGACTTGAGAATTAGAGTGAAAGACTTAAATACATCACTTCTGAGAGGTGATGGATAGCCATCTTTAAAGATCTGAAGGGATATCACATGGAATGATCTTGTTTTTCTGCCCAGAGACTAGAAGACAAGTCAGTGGACTCAAGAAACAGAAAAAGAGATTCCACGTAAACATTAAGAAGAACTTATTTGCCATAAGAACTGTTCAACAGTGGAATAGACTGCCTCTGATCATGATACACCCTCCTTCTTTGGAAGTTTTTAAACAGAGGATGGTTGACCATCTCTCAGGAGTACTTTAGTTGCGTATTCCTGAATGGCAGAGCCCTGAATTAGATGGACCTGGTGGTCCCCTCCAACTCTATAATTCTGCCATTGTATGATCCTGTGATTCTATATGACTGATATTTTGTTTGAATTTCTTATCTGGTAAGTACACAAGGACCATTAGTTCACATAACCACCTGTTGCTCATGACCGTACAAGAGTTTCCATATATATATGTTATTCCTTTCTCTCCACCCCACCTTCAATATGAAACAAAAACCAGCAGTAACTCTTATGTGTGATCATCCTCCTAGTTAAATTTATTTTCTTCGTGCATATAAAGTATTGAAGCAACAACGTGGCAGAACGATTTCATTTTCTTCCACTTAATTTTAATGTGCATGTGTTAAAGAGCAAATAAAAAGTAGAAGTTTGATCTTGGAGGCTATTGGATTGCTTGCCCTTTAAACTAAAAGTCTGATTCTCCTCATCCTGTAAAGAACTTGTAGTAGCAGAGTAAGCATCTTGTGTTCTGCCCTGAGGAAGTGCCTTGCCCTCGCCCTCGCCAACCTAGGGACCACACCTCTGCGAATGAGCATGCATTATCTACAATAAATGGGGTGTTCAATAACAAGACAGGGGAAATTTAAGAGGTGTGGAAATGAAGCTTGCTACAGGATTGACCTGACTCCTTCTCTCCAATTAATTTAATTGGGAGTTTTGGTTTACTTAGCGCTTTTCATCCATAGATCTAAAAGCACTTTGTATGAGGATGTAAATGTCAATATCCTCATTCTGCGGATGGGAGGACAGGGGGCAGAAGAGGTTAAATGAATTGGCCAAGGTCAGCAAGTTTAGTGCCGGAGCCAGAAAAAGACAGGAGGTGACTCCCACCCACCATGTCATAGGCATTTTCAAACTGAGTATTAGAGAACTCTCTTGAACTTCTTCAGCAAGAGGATTAGTAACCAGCAAGCAAGCAATACCTGGAAGGTAATTTACTTATTGCTACCATGTGTCTGTTATAGTAGTTTGACTGTTGGACTAGGACTCTGGAAGACGAGGATCTGAATCACTGCTAAGTCATGGGCCATTTCCACGTTACACTGTTATAATGTTATTATTCCATTTTCAACATCCTATGGAATCCTGGGGCTTGCAGTTTAGGGAAGGGCATTTAGAATTCTCAGTCAGAGAGCAATTTAGCCTCTGTAAACTACAAACCCCAGAATTCCACAAGATCTTGGAACAATAGCACTATAGCAGTGTAGTGTGGAAATGGCCATGGAAACCCACAGGATGACCTTGGGTAAGTCCTACTATCTCCATCTAAGGCCCTTTTCGCATGGCCTCTGAAATTCGTATTAGCCATGCTTTGCTCACCCTTAAGGAGCTGCCTTACTACATGACATTCTTGCCAATCAGGTGCTATCCCGGCTGCAGGCAGAGCTAATCCCACTGTTTTTCATTTTTGGGAAAAACCCGAAAATAACTGGCCTTTGCTGCAGCAATCACGGGAGCTGTGGCCATGCGGAGCCTCCATCTGGCGTCCTTCAGTGAACAACCCGGGAGTGGGTGAGGTGTGGGCAGTCCCTGCCCATCCCCCACTCAGGAACTCCCAGGGAAAGCTCTGCCTAGCAGCAGGCTGGATACTATCCTCATTGCACCAGCAAACACCTGAGGACATGTCACCCAGGAAGGCCATCCCAGGGGTGATGTCACCGCCAATGCCCACAATGACATCAGCCCCCAGGATCCAGGTGACTTACAATTTTTTTAAAAAATCCTCAGCACCACCATTAGCACATTAGCATGTTAACTCAGTAGCATGGCTTCTGCTGTTGGCCTGCCCTCGGAGCTGACAAGAGTGCCTGTTAGCACGATCTATTGTGCTAATGTTAGCACATTAGCCAGCCATATATAAACAATTGGGGCAGTGGAGCGGGGATGGGGAGGACCTGGGAGCGGCCTGGGATGCTGAGCTGTGGAACAGGCATCAGGTGTAATCTGGTGCTGCCCCGTGAACACCCAGGTGTGTGCGGAAGAAAAGAGGCTGCATACAGGCCCAATTTGCCATCTGCAATCCTGCGATGATGTCGGAACATCCTGCAATTGAGGTATGGTGACAAAAGGTCCTAAGAATAAGGAAATGACAAACCTTCCCTGAAAAATTTTTGTCAAGTAAACCCTAGGATGACTGCTAGCATGATGTAGTGGTTTGAGTGTTGGACTACCATTCTCGAAACTTGAGTTTGATTCCCCCTCACTCCAGCCATGGAAACCCACTGGATGACATGAGGTGCATCACAAACTCTCAGCCCCAGAAAGCCCTGTGATAGATTTGCATTCAAGTTGCCATAAGTCAGGAATGACTTGAAGACACACATCAATAACAACAAACCCTAGGATAGGGTTGCCATAGGTAAGAGTTGATTTCAGGTCATATAATAGCAGCAGCAACAACAACAACAATGGATTATCTCTGAAATCATTGGGAGTGATGGGGCTCTCTGTGGTGCAAAGCCATGTGGAGAGGGAAGAGCCATATGAGGAGAAACAGAGAGGCTGGAATCTTGCTAGCTTTTGAGTTGCTTTGTGATTACACCTTACAGAATTCTGAGCTAATGCCAGCTGGGGATTCTGAGAGTTGTAGTCAAACAGCAACTTTTCCAAGCTCTGGTATAGCTACAACCTAGAATGTCTACACCTCAGAACCTTCTGTGATATTTAGGACTCTTGTGACAGGAGTGTAGAAATTCCTTTGAAGACAGATTGGTGCTAAATAGCTGGGAAGCTTGAATCATAGCAGCCTATTGTTTTGTTACTCTACCTCCCTTGTCCCTTGGTATAGTTATTCCAATAACCTAGGTGATCTTGCATTTGTTCATCACCTCAGGGTACCTTGTGGGCTTGGAAGTGATATAAAAATACCTTAAATAAAATAATAAATGAACTCAGAGCACATGTTCATTTGATGAAAGCATTGTCATCCTTTTCTTTTTCCAGGTGAAAAGTGATGTAAGAGCAACTTCACTTTATCAACTTCTCTGTAGTTTAGGGGAGTTTTTTTGGCTAATATTTATTGGATAACTAGAATACATGTCTAAGACAGAAATGAAGAGCAATACCCTTCAGCCAAAGATTTAACTTTGAAAGTTATAGAGGTCAATGAAGTTGTAGGCTAATGTGGTAAAGATTTAGATTGTTCCAGATTTCAGGATGCATGTGGTATGTCAAAGACACCACCTCTTTTAATACACCTTTGCATCATTCTGTCACAAAGAGGGAGTGCATTTGACACTCCATGTGCAACTATAGTTTAGACTTTCATGCATTCAGTGAATTTGGATATCAACCAGAGTGCTTTTTTCCCCAATCTGTTTCTTTTCTACATGCAGGGAATCTTGTTTATGCTTTGTTTCAGTTTGTAACCAATGACATATGCAGCCCCCTCCCTGTAATTGTATACCCAGAGGAATGCCATCTTATCAAGTACAATGCATTAGGCTGGCTAGTGTCAGGGAGTTGTGGTGCAGAGATGGTCCAACATGGTCAGACTGTGGCTTATCTGTGGATTCTACATGAACGTGACAGAGGATTATACAGTCAGAGATAGCGTGAAGAAAGTTAATAAATATTTTTTTCCCTCCATCCTTCTCTTATTATAAAGCTAGAATCTGGTCATAGTCCTTGTCACACTGGGATCTGAATGGTGACAAATCTAGGACGGATCTTTTCACACAGTACACCATTGAAACTCCAGCATTCATTAGTAGAAGCTGTGGCTGGTGGTTTTAAAAGGAGACTAACCCTTGGCAAATAAGGTTATCCATCACCAATTGTCAGGATAGTTAGTTACTGTCCCAAATATCTGAGGCAACACGCCTTTGAAAATCAGTCACTTATCCACACTTGCAGGAGGACATTAATTCATATCCTATTTATTGGCTTTCCATAAATGTTTGAGTTTCCACTGAATGCTGGATTAGATAGGACTTTGGTTTCATCCTGCAAGGGCTCTTATGTTCACATAGCCTCCACAGGAACAGGGTGAGAGGTGATCTGGGTTTATGGAACAACTATCTGCTTGTGAAAGACGCTGAATCAGAAGCCAATTGCTTACTACATTCCCAGATCGTCTGCCATGTCCTATATACAAATATCTTTGAGAAATTATTGGCTTCAGTCCCACACACAGGCTACTTAAATCTCATTGAAATACATGGGATTTAAGCAGTCCGAATGGATGTATGCAGGATTGCAGCCAAAGACAGCAGATGCAAGTTGACATTCAGTTACAGGGTAGAAAACCCTTGCTCTATTGTGCAGTTAAACAGGTGAGAGATATTTCTGAGAATTTTCTCTCCACCCACCACCACCCCCCAAAATATTTTGAGGGTTAATATCTTGAGCCTTGCTATTTTGTACTTGTTTGTCACATTTCTGCTTGTTTGTCATATATGAATCCTTCCTCCAAAAACCTCAGAACACATTTTTGGAACCTAAAAAAGTATGGCTAGGATCTAGAATAGGAATGGGAACAGGGCTGATGGTGGAGGGAGACAGTAAAAATTACCAGGGCCTGATGGCCCAGAAGGGAGTTTGTGGCCTAAGTTTGTGGTGTATGTTTTTGTCTTTCTAATGAATACAATTATTTGTTGATTGATTTTGACATGCATTATATATTTGGTGAATTTCAAAGACAATAATAACATTGTATAACATCTGAACTCTCATCTGAATACTTTTAGCTGGTCTGTCAAGGGCTCAAAACTGCTGGGCAGGCCAGGAAAGGAAGCTGGACTTCTCAGGAGGTTCTCCCTCAGACACCAAGTGATTCTGCCTGACAGTGAGAGCAAAGGAGGAAAGTCTTCCTGCTTTTGGCTGAACCAGGCTCTGGGCTGCTGCAGGTACTAGAAACTTCCACTCATTTTAACTCCTGCCCACCACATCAAATTGCCATCTAACTTCCCCATCCTTGCCACCAAGGGAGCTGTGGGTGCTCCCACCAAAAGGCCCCCTGGGCAAAAGGTGTCTGGAGTCTCTTCCCCGCCTGCAAAGTCAAGGAAGAAGGGGAGCAGGAGAAGAACCCCATCCTTGGATCTTTCTCATCCTGCACAGCCAGAAGCCTTTTCCCATTCAGTTCAAAACCAGTACTTCATCTCAGTGGTGCTTGGAAGGCCAGCCAGGCCATGATCACTCATCAGTGTCCTCCCCCACTCCTCCTCCATCACACAGATCTGCAGCTGAAGGTGCACCCAAAAAGATTTTTCACTAGAGCTCAAACCCACTCTTGGTTGCCTGGATGGGGAAACTTTCATCTTCCAGATGTTTAGTACTTCATTTACTACATACTTTAATCATTGCCCATACTGGGGAGGACTGAAGAAAATCTGGTGATCCTGCACTGAGCAGGAAGCTTGGAGTTGATGGCTCATGGACCCCTCCCTGTTCTATGATTCCATTATTCTATGTAGGCCAAAATCTTTGGAGGGCCAAAAGTCCTCCACCCTGATCAAAAGATATGCCCCTTTCCACTACATCTTCCCTACACACACACACACACACACACACAAAGTATCCTGGTGGGTTTCCCTGTGGCAGCAAAGAACAGCAATACACTCCTGAATACTGGGTGCCTGAGTACATGGAAACCACCCTCATTTTACTTGCTCAAAATGCTTCTGATTTAGCTTTGGTCCAGGGCATTGTGGGAAATTTCAGTGGTGGTAACTATCATACCCAAGTGTTGGGAGAACTTACTCAGAAGAAAGGGCAGGTATAAGCAATGGCCAAAATCCTGCCAAAATTTTTTTAAATCCAAAACAGCTGCCTATAGATGACAAAAGCTGATGGTGTGTCTGTCTCAAGAGCTCTTGGCAGAGCCTGGCAATTTCTCTCTCTCTCTCTCTCTCTCTCTCTCTCTCTCTCTGTATGTGTGTTTGTGTGTGTGTCTATCAGATTATATACAATTTACAGAATCTCCCAGTCAGACTATTCACTTTCCCAAGCCCTGATTCTTTGCAGTCATCAAAGAGTCTGCTCTAATTTGGTGGAAGTTTTGTCATTTAGCAAATTTAGCAGGGGATTCTTCTTGTGTCTAGAGTATTAGCTTTCAAACTCTTCTCAGGGTGCAATGACGTGGTGTCAGGAATCTCTCCCTGCCAGGCTGCAGCCAGCAAGGGAGGGGAGAGGCCAGGAACACTTGGGGAGTCCGAATCTACCTAACACCAGGAAAACACAAGCTGAGCCAGGTCAAGGTCCAGCACAAAGGGTCAGGAGGCAGAGATCCATCCAGAGGGTTTCAGGGAACAGGAGACACAAGGTTGTGAGGGCTTGCTAATAATTTCCTGCAAGCAAGGAGCAGCCATGCCGGCAGGCTTAAATAGCCCCTGTGAGCACGTGCTGCTTGTTATTGTTTCCTCAGCCTAGCCCAAGCAGCCTCCCTCTCTACAACCTGTTTCAGCCTTCTGCGTGATTGAGGGCTGATGGGCACAGCTGGCTGCAACTCCTCTCCATCACTGCTGGTTCCCTCTCCGTCATGAACTGGCTGGGGCAACTCAGTCTCTGTTTGACCTTCCAGTGCAGGGGATGTTTGCAGGTTGACTTGCTCAGTCACTAGCTCGGCCCTCTGCACAATCAGTTGCTCCTCCATCACAGCATCATCATCTATCACACGTAGGATATTAAGACTAGATATCTATGATCAGACCTCTCCCAGATTTATTTTTAGAAACTTGATAGCATCTGAGGGATGTGTGCAAGTCTGATTCGGACCAGTGATATTTTCTGGATGAAAACTACTCCCAGTGCAATTTCTCCACAGAAATTGATTCTGGCAATTGTAATCCAAAAACCAGAACTTCTCCATATGTTCAACATACATGTTCTTGGTACTTAACATGTTTTCCCCCATTGGGAAAAAACAAACAAACAAAAAAAAAACAGCAGCTGGGGAGGCAAGGAAATTGCACAGAGGGCTAACTTACCAAAAAGAAGAAGAAGAAGAAGAAGAAGAAGAAGAAGAAGAAGAAGAAGAAGAAGAAGAGGAGGAGGAGGAGGAGGAGGAGGAGGAGGAGGAGGAGGAGGAGGAGGAGGAGGAGGAGGAGAAAATCTAATGTCAAGACCACCCTTACATTTTGAGTGCAGAAGGAATATAGGCTCATAAATCTCATGATTATTTGGATCTGGATGCCTGTTAAAAAACTGCTAGTGAACACATAGATGTATAGAATCATAGAATCATAGAAATGTAGAGTTGGAAGAGACCACACGGGCCATCCAGTCCTACCCCGTGCCATGCAGTAACACCCTCAAAACAATCCCGACAGATGACCATCTAGCCTCTGCTTAAAAACCACCAAAGAAAGAGACTCTGGTACACTCCGAGGCAGCATATTCCACTGCCGGACAGCCCTGACTGTCAGGAAGTTCTTCCTGAGGTTCAGGTGGTATCTCCTTTCCTGCAGCTTGAATCCATTGCTCCTTGTCCTGGTCTCTGGAGCAGCAGAAAACAAGCCCTCTCCTTCCTCTACATGGCATCCCTTCAAATATTTAAACATGGCTATCATGTCCCCTCTTAACCTTCTCTTCTGCAGACTAAACATGCCCACCTCCCTAAGTCTATCCTCACAGAGCATGGCTTCCAGGCCTCTCACCATTTTGGTCGCCCTCCTCTGGACTTGCTCCAGCTTAACCATGTCCTTCTTGAATTGGGGTGCCCAGAACTGGACACAGTATTCAAGATGAGGTCTAACCAAAGCAGAGTAGAGTGGTACCAGTACCTCCCTCGATCTAGACACCATACTCCTATTGATGCAGCCGAGAATTGCATTGGCTTTCTTGGCTGCTGCATCACACTGCTGACTCATGTTCAGCTTGTGGTCTATGAAGACTCCTAGATCCCTTTCACACGTAGTGCTATCCAGTCATGTGTCCCCCATCCTATATTTCTGTATTCCATTTTTTCTACCTAAGTGTAGGACCTTACACTTCTCTGTGTTGAATTTTGTATTGTTAGCCCTGGCCCAGCTTTCCAATCTATCCAGGTCATTTTGAATTTTGATCCTGTCCTCTGGCATATTAGCAACCCCTCTCAATTTGGTGTCATCTGCAAATTTGATGAGCATGCCCTCTATTCCTTCATCCAAGTCTTTGATGAAGATATTGAACAGCACTGGGCCCAGGACAGAACCCTGTGGCACCCCATTAGTCACTTCTCTCCAGTATGAAAAGCAGCCATTGGTGATCACCCTTTGGGTTCGGTCGGTCAACCAATTACAAATCCAACTAACAGTAGCCCTGTCCAGCTCGCATTTTACTAGCTTCTTTGCAAGAATGTCATGGGGAACTTTGTCAAAGGCCTTACTGAAATTGAGATATGCTACATCCACAGCATTCCCTTCATCTATCAAGCTAGTAACTCTATCATAAAAAGAGATAAGATTAGCCTGGCATGACTTATTTTTCAGAAATCCATGTTGACTTCTCGTGATTACCGCGTTGTTTTCTAAATGATTAGAAACTGACTGCTTAATGATCTGCTCTAGGATCTTTCCAGGTACTGATGTCAGGTTGATTGGGTGATAATTATTTGGGTCCTCTTTTTTCCCTTCTTGAAGATGGGGACAACATTTGCTCTCTTCCAGTCTGCTGGAACTTCTCCTGTCCTCCAAGATTTCTCAAAGATTATAGCAAGCGGTTCCAAAATGACCTCTGCCAGCTCTTTTAATATCCTAGGATGCAATTCATCTGGCCCTGGAGACTTGAATTCATCCAGTGTGACCAGGTATTCCTGTACCACCTCTCTACCTATTATGTGCCTCATTTCCCCTGCTTCCTCACCTGCTCCCCAGCCGCCAGGTTGAGTGTTTGTATCCTTCTGGGAAAAAACTGAGGCAAAGAAGGTGTTAAGTAGTTCTGCCTTTTCTCTTCCCCCTGTGAGTAATTCACCATCTTCTCTGCGCAGCGACCCTATCGTCTCCTTTTTTTTCCCTTTTGCTGCGGACATATTTTAAAAAGCCCTTTTTATTGTTTTTAATGTCTCTGGCCAGCCTAAGTTCATTCTGTGCTTTAGCCTTTCTGACCTGCTCCCTACATCTCCTGGCAACTTGCTTAAATTCTTCTTTGGTGGTTTCCCCCTTCTTCCATTTCCTATACATGTTTCTCTTAACTCTTAGCTCAGCTGAGAGTTCTTTAGTCAACCATTCTGGTTTCTTCAGATGCCTTCCATTTTTCCTCCTTATTGGCACAGTTTTAGACTGTGCCTTCAGTATCTCCCTTTTAAGGAACTCCCATGCCTCCTAAACTCCTTTCCCTTTCACTGTTCTTGACCACGGAATTCCAGCCAGCAGCTCCCTAAGTTTACAGAAGTCCGCTTTTTTAAAATCTAAGATGAGTGTCTGGCTACACTTATCTTCTCCTTCCCACTGAATGCCAAATTGGTCCGGATCAGATCTAGAATATTTGATCCCCTTGGGCCTCTTCCACCTTCTGGACCATGAAGTTGTCTGCAAGATAACCAAGAACTTGCTGGACCTTGCTGTCTTGGCAGAGTTTGACTGCCAGTATATATCTGGGTAATTGAAATCTCCTATTATTACTGTATCTATCCTTTTTGAATGTGCAGTCATTTGGTTGAGGAAGGCATCATCAAAGTACTCAGCCTGGGTTGGAGGTCTGTAGTAAACCCCCACCAGAATATCCCTATTGTTTCTTGCTGCCTTAATTCTTACCCAAATGCTCTTGACCTGGCTTTCTGGGTTTAAGTCCTGGATCTCTTCACAGGTGAAAACATCCTTGACATACAAGGCTCCTCCTCCTCCTTTCTTGTTTGGCCTATTTTTACAAAATAGGCTATACCCCTCTATTCCTATATTCCAATCATGAGACTCATCCCACCAGGTCTCAGTGATGCCTATCAAATCATATTTATTTTGTTGTACTAGGTCATAGGATATAAAGTGTGGTGTTTCTATCTACAATGGCCTAAATCCTATTGGTAATCCTGACTGGAGTAGACTCATTGAGCCAATTATATTTACCCATGGGTTGGCTCAGCATTCAACAATTATTTCATTGAGTCTACCCAAGCTGAAAGTAACCAATAGGATTCTGGCGATGGTCTACATATCTATCACAAAAATGTGGGCTTGATGAAGCTCTGTCACCAGCACCAGATACACAAATCTCTAACAACGAAGAAGGATGAGTGATACCCCTCATCAGTTGTTGTTATTTACTGCAACTTCATCATCACTTATCTAGCGCAGCCAATGGATGCAGTCCTGCGCCATCTGGAATCCTACACATTTCTCTATCTCTTTTCTATATTCACCTTTCAGTGAGCAATGCAGGGTCTATACATAACAGGTGGCTCCCAGTTTCTGTAGTCAACAGGACAGACTTTCCATTTTTAAGTTTTGTATTTTGTTTTGTTTTAAAAAGCCTATATCCAGAAGTGGAATATTTAAGAATAAGAACAGAATATGAATTATAACAATAAAAACAGAAAGGCCGCTTGGTATGAAGCATTTGGGTAACCCTCTGGGATCAACTTCTAAAGATTACCATATGTTCTATCCCTGGGAATATGAAAAATGAAGTGAAAATATGCTTTGTGGAAAGACATTCTTTATGGCACAGGGAGAACTGTAAACTGAAATAAATACAATGCCTCCTGAGCTACTTGAGACACCAGTGGCCTATCAATTTCACAATTCGCGTAAAAGAGAACGAGAAGGATGACAGATCTTTCCCAGCAGAGTCGCTGATATACAGTAAGCAGCTCTAGACCTGTTCTTGATTATTAACAGAGACTGATATGAAGTTCACCAGGTCCTGAAAATGTTTAGAACTAACTGAGAAAATCTCCTTGCAGTGTTTAAATACAAAAGGGGAAAATCATTACCAAAAGACCACAGGATTGGAGCAAAGTTTATTATGGTGAAGCTAAGATGTTGGGGGCTTTTTACGCCCTTAAGGAAAAATATGGTGAATAAAGTTACAGTGATTTGAGCATTGGACTACAGCCCAGAAAACCAGGGTGTGATTCCCCATTTGGGCATGGAAACGCACTGGGTGAACTTGAGCACCTCACATACTCACAGCCCCAGAAAACCCTGTGCCTTAGGGTGGTCATGAGTTCGAAATGACTTGAAGGCACACAGCAACAACAACTACTACAACAACAACAACAGAAAGTCATGGCAGATGTTTTGCTTGGTGTAGGGCAAAAAGGAGAGAAGATGTGAAAAATGGGCATTGTTTTCCTCATCTTCCTAAAACGGGGTGATTGGTGAAATTGTTTGGCAGGTGAAAAATGGGATTTCACACACTACACAATCAATTGATGCAACTCAGTGCTATTAGGGGTGTTGACAACCGTGGGTTTAGATGTCTTTGAAAGGATTTTGAATAAATCAATGAAAAAACAGGTCTACCAGTAACTGTAAAGCCATAACAACTAGCAATTTGCTGAAGTCCAACATGGGAGTGAAGGCTTTCACATCCATGATTTTCTTAGAAACAAGAAACATTTGGACTTCCCAGAACCATCTGGATTAAATAGGCTTGCAGTCTCAATCACAAGGGCTAAGACAGTACTTTCAATTTGTAGAAGCGAGGAAAAAAGTTTCAAGGACCCCTGTCCCATCCTATCTGATCTTAATCACAATCAAAATTTTGAATGTAGAGCTGGGCTGAATTTTACATCACCTTTTTGTGAAACTATTACTTTCCTACAAAGGTGTGGGGTGGAGTTAGGAGAATAGCTGCATTTTGGGGGTGGTGCCATGGAAGTCCACCTGGTGATCTTGATCACATCACACCCTCTCAGCCTCCAGAAAACCATGTGATCTTAGGGTCACCATAGGTTGGAAATGACTTGAAGGCACATAACAAGAAGAAAGAGAAGGAGAAGAGCAGCAGTAGCAGCAGCAGCACAGAAGTCACTGCAGTTTCAGGTTGGAATGATTTAACATTTTTATGTGGTTTATAGAAGTACTTTCTTGTCTCCTAAAAGAAAAATGGTTACTGAGAGTATGAGTATATTTTTCTGTCTCTTCAATCCAAGTAGTAGTTTTGTTGTGCTCAGCTGCCATCTCTTTTAAAAAATGTGGTCAGAACGCCCCAGAGAAATAGTGTAATCTTGGGGAGGAAAAATTCCTGCCCTCATGAAAGCCTCAACACCAAATTCAAATCTCAAGGGTCCACAGAGAGGCCTTCTCATAACGGATTAACTTTCATGGAAGTCCCTTGCTCTAGAAGTTCACCAGAACACATTTCAAAATTACCGTCTATAAAATACGCATCCTGTAGAATTTTCCCAATGGAATAACTGATCATGATGTAAGCATGTTGTTTGTCATGTTCTCCAAATGATGAATTAATTTGAACTCTTTCTCCTTTTCTCTTGATTCTCCATAAAGTGTATATGACTGGGAAAGAAACCACCCAAAAACCTCAGCACAATGTTGGGAAAAATGTAATATACAGCTGTTTGTTCAATACCGTCTTAAGACAGTGTGTGTGAAACCTTGGGAGACCAATTCATCTGTCCTGTCCTGTCACAAAGTGAGAAGATGACTGCTACTTACACAAGAATATAAGAGTCCTAATGGATCAAACCAAAGGTTATGTAAATACTTGATGAAAGAGGAAGAACTTTTATCGTGAAAATAAATGGGCACTTGCCCAGTGGTAACTTACCATCTGATGAATATCCAATGCATTATACACAACATCTGTCAAGCTAGGAAGGTAATTTCTTATTTGCTTCCTTAAATCTGTGAGTGTCTATCAATGTATCAAAAATTCTCAGACAGAACCCAGGAAAAGGGAAAAATAATTGAAGGTAGCTCTGTTAATTCCTTTCTCAACTGTCCTTCTCCAGTAGGAATTGTATCACCTGGCATAGCCAAAGGCATAGGCAAAGAGGGGCAACATCAGGCTACCTACTAGAACAGATCCCAGACAGAACAGATACAGGACTTCAGCTACTACTGCAGGTACCACGTAGTGATATGGGGTCCAGTTTCAGCAGCATGGATAAATATCTTACTGCTAGAATTTGTGTATATGTGTCTTCAAGTGGTCTGTCAACTTATGGTGACCTCATGAATTTCATAATGTTTTCTTAGGCAAAGAATACACAGAGGTGATTTTGCCAGTTCCTTCTTCTGAAATATAGCCTACAGTATCTGGTATTTATTGGCAGTCTCCCATCCAAGTACTAAACATGGTGGGCCTTGCTTAGCTTCCAAAGATTCAGATGGGATCTGGTGCCTTGGCATGGAGCAACTGACAGCTTTCTGAAGTGCTGAACCTGGCTATTTAAGGACCAATGCCACTTTCTATAGTTGCTGGCTTCACTTGGGTGGTTTGGATGAATGAGGGAGAGATTGGGGAATACTTCCCAAAGTCTTTCTCTTTCTCTTTACTGGAAGAGCCTGGAATCTGATCCTTGGAGTCAGAAGACAGCAACATCTTTCATGGGCCGTATGAGCAGAATGTAAGTTCCAAAGGCCAGTTCAGAAGGACTGGTTCTGATGGCTCCTCAGAGTCTCTAACAGCTCATGGTTGGGACTATGACAACATGGTGGTACTATATAACCTCTAGATTATAAGCAATTTCTGAGTTTCAGTTGCTAGGAAGGCCATTGCTCTCTCAAGCTGTCTCAGAAAACCCCCTGGTTTTTCAGGGGAGCAATAATAGTTCAGTCAAAGTTCAGTCACACACACACACACATATGGGGTGTGTGTGCATATATATATATGTGTGTGTGTGTGTATGTATGTATGTATGTATGTATATATATATATATATATATATATATATATGAACGTGTATATACATATGTATATTTGTACATGTATAAAACCTGCCTTTTAATACACTGTTTAGGAAAACTTGGGTGTCTTATTCTTTCACCTTTCAAAGTCCATGGTGACTAATTCTATCGAATATATATGTATGTATGTATGTATATATATGTGTGTGTGTGTGTGTGTGTGTGTTCGGGAGGGAGGGAGGGAGGGAGCATTGTGAAGATGGCAAAGTGGCCATCCAGGCTACCAGTGCTGATCCTGTTGTTGTCACTGTAGTGGCAGTATGAACAAACAAACAACCTGTCAGAAAAAATGAATTAATCTGTAATAGAATACTCACACCTGAGAAGCAACTGGAGAATTTCCTCTCCCCTTGAGGAATTCAATGAAATGTTTCCCCTCATTTCTCTACCCACAAATAGACACTGTTGTGAAGAACTCCAGAAGGCCCGCTCTGGACAGCTATCAGTCAAATGGAGAAATCATCTAACCTAGACATAACCAAGTATAAGTCAGGTTGCTGTTTTCTGACTGACCTTGACTTCACGAGATCCCAGGATGTAACTTACTTTACTGTAAAGCGATATGCTGAATTTACAGAAAGAGAGAAACAAAATTTGAAAGGGGAAACTGAGGGGGGGGGAGTGCTGTTCACATTAGATTTTGTAAAACCATTCAAGTTTTATGAAAAGCCTAATATCTAAGTCCAAACTAAGTAGACAGTGATCCTTTAACACCCTGCCTTTTAATACATTCCACCATTCTATTGTTTAGGAAAACTTGGGTGTCTTATTCTTTCACCTTCCAAAGTCCTTGGTGACTAATTCCTCTCGAATACTTAAGTCTGCAAAATGTATGGGTTCCCCCCACCTCCAGCTTCTTTTGAGAGAGGATGATTGTGCAGGAGTCTTTTGACTCTTTAATACACGTTTACACATAGCCCAAGAAATTCCCCTTTCAATTTCTATTAAATCTCTATTCATACTCCTTTCTCTGGGATCAAACTCTGCTGAGGAGTCTAGTTTAAGCTGTTTGCCGTCTTAGAGAAGAAGATCTATTAGTTTAATCATTTCTATGAATCAATTCTAAATGATCTCGGCAGAGAAAATGTGTTAGCCATTTAAATCCCATCATTACATATTATATAATAATTACGACTAATTTTGACTTTGACTGGGCCTCCATATTCCTTAACACACCTAATGTATTCTGTACATCCACTTTACCACATCTTTTCCTGACTTTTCTTTTTAGATTTGCCACCTGTTCACACACAGAGTGCAACATTTCAGAGTAGTAATTCTTGTAAAATATATGCATAACCCCTTGCCTAGTTCACAAGTGTTATGATGTTTGCCAATAGAGATGTATGTAAGAACAACTGCTCCATTGGAAATGCTGTATCTGGGGCAAGTTCCTTATGTGTGTGGTGGCCATGCAACTTCAGATGCTCTTGGATGAAACATATTATCTGGACCTATTACCTCTAGTTTCAGGCCAAGACAGCACTGAAATGGCCTCAGTTGTTTTGACCAATGACCTACATTGGGGAAAAAACAGAGGGAGTGCTGCCCTATTACTTTTCCTGGATCTTTCAGCATCTTTTGATACCATTGATCATGATATCATACTGGACTAGCTCCATTAGATGGAAATGGACTGTACTATATTACGATGGTTTTTCTCCTATCTGTGGGGTTGGTTTCAAACAGTAGCATTGGGAAATTCCTATTCAGCACAATGTCCATTAAGTTGTAGGTTAGCAAAGCATTTGATCTTGCCCTCCATGCTGTTTAATACTCGCATCCAACCACCCATACACACACACAGACACACACACACACATATGAAGCTGGTGAGGGGAGTCATAAGGAGTTAAGGAGTTCTGGGTTGTGATGCTATCAGCATACTGATGACAATCATCCCTGTTTCTCCTTGTTGTCAGAGTCAGCTGGTACTGTGCAAGTGCTGGACCAGTGCCTAGGTCCTCTATTGGGCTAGACGAGGGCCAATAAACTGAAGCTAAATCCCAATGAGAAAGAAATTATGTGGAACAGTGTTTCTTGAATTTAGACATAGGTCAAGCAACCTGACCCAGATGCAATTGAACTCCCACTCAAAAAGTAGGGGAGTATTCCTAGATCCATCTTTGTTACTGGATGCCCAAGTAGACTTTATGGCCTGGAGTACTTGGTGCTAGGTCTGACTGGCATATCAGCTACAGCCTCACCTGGGCAGGGATAACTTAGCCACAGTAGTCCATACACTGGTGACCACTACAATACATAACACTAGCCTTAAAGGAACTGCACTGACTGTCAATTCACTTTTAGTCTGAATTGATTATAGCAGTGATAACTTCCAAAGCCCTAAATGGCTTACTTGAAGAAGCACCTTTCCCTTTATATACCTTCCCAAGGTCTGGGATTTGCCAGAAGGGACTTCCTCTGTGTCTTACCAAGGGGGGAAATATGATGGCAGGAGGACATGGAAGCAGATCCTCCTAGCTGTGGTGCCCCACTTGTACAATGCCCTCCCCTTGAAAGCTCAACTGGCAGCAACATTGTGTTGTTGTTTTTTCTAATACCAGCTTTTTTTCTTCTAGTACCAGATATAGCTTTTTGCTAAAGCCCTTGGAGCCGACTTTTTTTTAAGCAGGTAAATGGTCATTTTAGATCTTGTCAGTCTCTTGTTTGAATTGTTCAATGTGCTTTTACCTTTAAAAATTATTTATTTATTTTTATTTGGAATTTTTAAAATTGTTCATATTGTTATATCTGTTTGCCTCCCTGAGATCCCATGATAAAAGTATGGGATAATCATACATAAGTAAGTAAATAAGTGAGTAAGTAAGTAAACAAACAAACAAACAAATGTTACTGTTTCATGTACATAAATATGTGCTACCTCTTAGCGGCAGGATATTGTTTCATTCCGAATATAGAATTGAAGTCACAATATGTTTGCAACTACAACCTCTATGTTCTGAGTTGCATGTTTCTAAATTACTCTTATACTGAGCTGTAGTTCTTTCAGTTTTCTCTCTGTAAACGTTGGTTATTTGTCTGTACTTTTTTCTGATAATGTGCCCCTTACTTCCAGGCCTCACACATGCCCACTTCAGGTTACATGACAACTCCCACTTGTCTTTCACATTTGACTTAGACCCACTGAATTAATGGGGGCTTTGGTAAGTCAATTTATGTTAGTTCCATTAATTCAACAGATTTACTATAACTGGAACTGACAGATTCAGATCTTGAATCTAACAAAGGTTTCATGTAACAGAAAGTGTGCATGTGAATTTTACTGATTCTGGCTTTCTCTGGAGCCTCTTGAAGCACTTCCTATGCAGTTCTAAACCATCTTCCAAGTCTCCAGAGAAATTTAAAACAAATACAAGTTTCTGAAGCAGCAGCAAATCAGCTGAAATCACTTTCCCTTTTCCATTCGTGGGTGCTGGACAGCTCAGTCCAACATATTTCATTGTGCCATTTCAGTGGCTTATTAAGAAATTGCATGATCCTGATGTAGACTTCTTTAAAACAATGGGGGTACTACAACTGGAAAACTGCTGAAATAGGAAGAAGGAAAGGTTAAAATAATAACAAAAAGCAGAGTTTTGAAAGGGTAGAACTGTCTCTTTTTTATTAATTATCTGCATTTGCTACAGTGATAAATGCTACTTGATGTTATCTGTATTTTATGGATGGATGATTATTTTGTATTTGTAGATGTTTCATTAACCTAAGAGAATATTATATCTATTATGAATGTGGTTTTGTTGTTGCTGTTTTGTTTTCAGTCGAAAATAAATATTTCAGACAAAAAGGAAAGAAACAAGAGACACAAGGAAATTATTCAGGCAATTCTTGTTACTCCATGGTTTTTCACCTAAATTGAAGCAATGGAGCTTTAGGGTGGAATTATATATCAAGGACTACTGATAGCTGGTGTTTTCTTGTCAAGCATGTGATGAACCCACTTGTTTTTTTCTGTGAAGTTGCTGTCCAAGCTTCTAAACCTATTTTGGGAACAAGGTTGAAGATGGGACTAGAACACACATTTGTTTACTGCTCCACTGACATGGAAGCCACCAGACACCCTTGGTTCTTCTGCTCTTCCTTTGGTTCTCCTTTGATCCCACCAAAAGTCTCCATTGATGCAGTGTAGGAAAATAAGCGTGCAGGACAGCAGTGTAGAAGAGCTATCAGAGCAAAATTTGAGAATGTTACTTTTATGGCATACAACTCCCAGAATCCTCCAGCTAGCATGGCCAGCAGCCATGCTGAATGGGGATTCCTGGGAGCTGTACAGTAATTTTTCCAAGCTCTGATGAATGAGACCTTTACCTAAGACTCTGGACAAACAAGCTCAAAACTCCTTCCTCTGCAGTCATTTGTATTGATTCTTCTTTGGGAATCTTTTCTTAGCATGGAAAAGTGAGAAGTAACAGAAAAGTACTTCAAATAACTACATTAAGTGCCTGAATAGTGAAGCCCACAAAGTGAATGCTTGAGAAAGCAAAATTCCCCTGGTTATAAAAGACCTAAAAAAAATATCTGAGCAGAAATGACTTTTCATATCAAAGAAATTTAGATTAAGTAGAAATATCTTTAGTTCTACCAGTCTTCTAGGTTATATTGTATATTGTTGTGACTTCTGTCACCACCAAAGGGCTTTCAAGTAGCTTTCAGCCCAAGTGACTTTTGCTATTGCACCTATTACCCCCTTAAAGCATCCAAGGAGAAATGAACCTTTTGATTGCTTCTTTTTGATTTGGCTGAAACCCCCTGTTCCTACTGGTCTAATACTCTTGCCTATGGAAGAGGCAATAAAGGTACCAAGCAGAGGCTGTGTCTTTTCTCCTTTGGTGCTGCAGCCCTGGAATATATTCCCTAGAACTGGAGGTGTGTGCTCCTCTAAATGTTGTATTCTCCTATATTCTAATTTTGAAAACATCCAGTTCTTTCTATCCTGGATATAAAGAAATTTGAGGATTTTGATAAATTCCTCAAAAATGAACTGAACAGAAATTTTCAGCTATTTGCATCTGCCATATTTCACATTGCCAGAGTGAAGAAGTCCATGATGTGCCAGCCAGCCACACAGGAGCAATTGTTTGGATGCTGAATTTGTTAGGTACCTAGGAGTTTCATTCAGATCGTGTAGGACGGGTGGGAATTGTGTATTCCTCCAAGTGATATTGGACTGCCACTTCCAATAGCCCTAATCAGTACAGCCAATAGTGAGGAATGCTGGGAACTGTAGTCCAACTGCATCTGGAAGGCAACATAAGTTGCAATGCCATATTTGTGTAGATTGCTAAATATAGCCAGAGAGACTTCAAACATGGTAGCCATAACAGATACATTGGGTACTGGAAAGAATTTGTTTATACTTCCTGCACTGTAGACGCTGACAGCTAGAAACTCTCTCTCTCTCTCTCTCTCTCTCACACTCACACACACACTTCTGAATAAAGGCTGCCATGGAAGGTCACATGCTTCCCCACAGCTACTTTCCAACTATGTGTAGCTGTTTTATATATCTGCTATGTATCTGAGCAGGTTAGAAGTACTTCTGATGTAAGCTGATTGAGCTTGGTAGAATCACAAGAGATGTCTTTGGCCCCAGGTTGCAACTTCCCTGGCATCTAAAAATGCAGTGGCAGATGAACTGAGCCTCATGGGTCCTGTTGTGTAACCCAAATTAATATTCCTTGCTTGACTTTAAAGCATCCCTGTGATACAGAGCCAAGCTTCATGTTAATCAGTACAGGGTTGTGCTGCCTTTGACTGTGATCTGTCTGGTTTGTGTTACTTGTCCCATCCCTAATTTTTTGCCCTTACCAGCCACCTCACACCTCAGCATCACACTCTGTCAGAATTAGAAACTTTTGACAGATCCGTAATCATCTTGTGCTCATCAGCACTGTGGATGTTAGTCACTTCATTTCCACAGTCTAACAGTTAATATGCTTTAATTTCTCTCACTTTGTGAATATTTAATTCCTCCCTTTTCAACATCATTTTTAGGTTGTGTGAATCATTTTCAAAGCCTCTTTTGCTATTCTCCCTCCACTATCATCTGCATATTTTATGAAATGGCACAGTTGAATCTCTGAGGGCTCTTGATAAAAATGAAACTGGCAGGCTGTTCATTAGTTGTTTACCTGAAGCTGTATGAATCCCCAAGAATGGCGGGCTCCCATTTGGATTTGAATTAGGCTATTCTGACACATAAGAATAGAAAACCTTCCCTGAATGCATTCATTTTGGTGTGTGTCTTTTCTCTCTCCAATTAATAGCTCTTTATAAACTGCATTCTTTTGACCAGCTTAAGGAATGCTGGTACCTTAGCATCCAAACATTTCATTCTTCAAGCAGAGAGCTATGATCTTCAGTGAATTAACATTAATGAGGAATTAGAGAAAATACTAGAAAAAGTCCATTTCTGAAGGGGAAAAAATAGTCATGGGGAGCAAGTTATCTGCTCGATGTTTTCTTAGTTATCTCTCTTCAGATCCAGCTATTCCTCATAACTGTAGGGGTTTTCCAGATTGCAAGACTATCCCAATCATTTCGGTGAGAAAGACAGGCAACGTGTACAAAGAATTCCTCTTGCCACTGAAATAAATAAGCAAATGGAGTCTCACAGGTTTTGGTATCCACAAACATGGGTCCTAGGGATATAAATGTTAAAATCTTTCACCCTTATGTGTTAAACATGATTATATACATTTAAAAAGTCTCCCTGCCATGATTTATTTTTTGGTCTGTCCTACTTTCTTTTTTTGACTATTTCAGAGACAATTTGTACATTTGTAAAACAATTATTTTGGTGCATTTTGGCAAATGTGTAAGATTTAAAACTATAATACATATTTCCTTGTTTGTCTGGATTATTTAAAATGGGACACATGAGGTGAATTCTTACATATCATTGTGAGCAATCAGCCTGTCTTTCTTCTTCCTTCCTTCCTTCCTTCCTTCCTTCCTTCCTTCCTTCCTTCCTTCCTTTCTTTCCTTTTATCTACATTTGCTTCTCAAATAGAAAGGGCACTAGGAGCCTTTTGGGTAAATTAAGCAAAACACAAGAGCAACAACAACAACAAAAAAGGGAGTGGGCTTGGTGCTTCTCAGTTGTGACAGAGATAAGAACTCTTACAGGGGCAAGGAATCTTCAACAGATCCTCCTGGTCATAAGTTGTTACCATACTCTACCACCCCTCCTATGAGATATGTGATTTTCATAAATTGGACTTACTAATGACTGGAGAACATGGTTATGCTCATGCTGACTGGAGACATATTTGGGGTCATGAAAGATCAGAATAGATTATGCAGAAAACCCTGAGGCTGATGGGTTTGTGCTAACCTCTTCATTGCTTCAGGCTCTTTTTGAGTACAATGAAAGACGGATTGCTCAGACTGGTGAGCAATCAGAGACCATCCCTCAATCTTATTCTATGGAGATCTTCCCTATACACCCTACCTGACTGAACATTAAGAGATTGTCATGAAGTCCATCAATGTTTTATCACTCAGGAGCTAAAGCAATCAGCCTCTTCCAGACCCCTTTTTCAGTCCGGTGGGAAAGCCGTTACTGCTTTGTCAATGCAACCCTTCAGGATGTGAAATAGGGTTAAAAAAAAAAAAACCTAGCTTCAACCCCAGTCAATCATAGTATGGAGTACATAGTACTGCTTTTCCTCTGTGCTTCCTCAGATGTTGTCTGAACCCTTCTGCTGCAACCTCCTTCTTCAAGACTAGTAACTATCACCTTTTCTACCTCCAGTCTTAATAAAGCATACTGACTGATACATGATACTGGCTATTATTTTTTGCTGACAGCATATCTGCCATTTCCAAAACTGATGAGACTTGTTCAGGTTTGGCTTGTTAGCCTTGAGGAAAGCTCTGTTTGCCCCAAGAGGAACCTAGACTGTTCCAGAGAGGGTCTAGCTTTTCATGTACTTGAGCAGAATCTAATATTCAGCCCTTCCTACTGTAACTGTTCTTATTTTAACTTATTATATAATTTAATATGTATGTGGACTATAATTAATTTTTGTTACTGTGTCAAATGTTAAATTGTTTTTAATTGTTTGGATTGAGTTTATTGTTCATTGCCCTGAGATCTTTGGATGAAGGTTGAGGTAAAAATATTTTAATAAAATAGAAAATAAATCTTATATAATATAGAGGAAGGACCATTTTTAATACCAGTGGTATTCCCTGTAACTGTTGCCATTTTATTTGAATGATCTGGCATGGAAACATTAACCTTTTTGTATGAGGCAACATGGTTTTAACAATCTTCATTATTTTCTGCCAGCTACCCAAGGGAAACATTGTACCTGATTCTTCTCTGGGGAATATGGCATCTATCAGATTAGAAAGCAGTGTCATATTTTTAAAAGTACAAGTATTATTTAAGCAAGCATAACACAGTACTAGGATATTTCATGCTTCATGTGTACAGCTCTGTGTGTTTTTGTCTGTCTCTGTGTGTGTCTTTTTAGAAAATGTGCTGTGAGAAGTAGAAATTCAAGAGAATTTTGTACACATCTCATCAGAAAGAGACTAATCAGAATATGGCCAAAATTCACTATGGCAGTTAAGAATGCATAATCTAGAGTTATGCATTCTTGACTGGTTTGAATTCATAGTCCCTACATATTCCCTTGTTTATTTCTGACATATTCCCTAGTTTAACATATGTAGGAACCATGAAAGTTCTCCAGGCCTCATTTTCCAGGCAGCAGCAGCTGCAAGCAACAGGGGTCTCTTTCTCTGTTTATTGGGAAGCAGCTGGCCAATGTTTCCACTCCCCTTTGCATGAGCTATCTCCAGTACAAAGGGGAACTGTGACAGGGACCCTGCTTCTGACTGTCACAGTGGAGATCACTCACAGGAGGGGTGAGAATGTCAGCTGCTTCCCAATTGACAGGAGAACAGATTTCTGTCACTCAGAGTGGCTGCTACCCCACAAGTGAGGATGAGGGGGTCAGCTTGGGGGACATTATTTAGTTAAGCCATTAAGGTGGTTATGTATCTAAGTAGGCCATAGACACTTCTGTCCAACATTAAAAGGTTCCAGGTCTGAGAATACTTCCTCTAAAGGAAAACATTACATGTGTAAGGACATACAAATGGAAAGACAGAAGCAATGCCAAAAGAAAATGAAGGCAAATGAGATGGCCTGGGACTTGGTTTGGGAGCAGAGCACCTCAGACGCCATTGTTTCCTGCACCAACCTGCCCAATCACAAGCTTGCCTCAGAGGCCCATCTCTGGGTTCTCCTGCTTTAGAAGTGAAACAGGGCACAAATTTTAATTGAGAATAGAACTTTTTGAGCGGCAGTTCTACAGCTGCGCAATGTTCTCCTCAGGTTGGCTCACCTGGCACAAAGATTGATGTCTTCTAGGCACCTTCTGAAGAGTAGTAGTAGCAGCAGCAGCAGCAGCAGTAGTAGTAGTAGTAGTAGTAGTAGTAGTAGTTGTTGTTGTTGTTGTTATTATTATTATTATTATTATTTTCTGTGACCTTTTATACTATTTCTTTTCTTTGTTTTTGTCCTTTGCTCTGGTTCTCTGCTGAAGTTTTTGCCTGCGGTAGTGGTTTTAATCACATTTGTTATATTTACTGGGTGGTTGTTGCTCCTGAAGTCATTGGAACATGAGCATGACACCATCAACAACCAAGTATGACAAATATAAGCTAGTGGTGACTTCAAATAAGAGAGATTTATTAATTTAGATATGGGATGATGATAATGATGATGATGATGATGATGATGATGATGATGATGATGATATCATCTCTCAACAATGTTGCTCACAATTTGCAATTAACTTGGATATATGTATGTAGAAGCCTGGTCTCACAGATGCAGCTTCCAGCTGGATTGAGACAACAACAATAGCATTATTCAGTTATTGCTAAACTATCTTGAAAAGAGGAGCATGCAAGATTTTTCCCACTATCACCTTTCCTTCACCTTCTGAGGACGACAGGAATCACTCTGAAAAGGAGAGCCTCCTGCATCCATGATGACTTGCCAGCCCTGGAAAATCAGGGATCTAACTTACACAGAGAGCTTCCATGGATATTAGAAGTTCTCTAGTTCAAAAAGTCATTCAAAGGAGCATGATCAAAATGAGGGTGGAGGGGATATGGCTAGCCTATTGCACTCCCATAACTATTTATTCAATCCACCTCAATAATGACTGAATAGGGTTAAAAGTAACAACCAACATACTGTACTCTCTCTCCCCTCTATCAAAGATCTCCACACAATCCAATTTAATTGGGTGATAACAAGGATGATCGCAAACATGAGCTGTTCTTATGCATGACTCATTACACTTGTCTCTCTCCCTCTCTTCCCTCTGTTATCTTGTCTCCCACTCAGCACTTGCAACACTACCAAACATTTCTGAACAGTATTTTTATTTATTTGACTGTGTTACATGTTTTATCCTGTCTTTCCACTTTTTAAAGGAAAGTATGCAAGGCGGCTGACAAATTCATCAAAATACTTAAAAAAACAAATCAAACATCAAACCATTAAACTCAATAAACAATAAACAGCACTCCTAGACTGTATTTATCTATCTGTCTATCTATTCATCCATCCATCCATCCATCCATTATTTATCTATCTGTTTAAAACCTACCACGGTGCATCAAGCAGGTCCAAGCCACTGTTTTAATCACACCAATCATTTATTTACTGTAGTTATTAATTACATTTCTATCATGCTCCACAACAACTGTGAACATAAGGTTAGGCTGAGAGAATTACGGGTTGGAGGCCACCCAGTGAGTTTCTTGGCCCAGCAGGAAACTGGATCTTCCAAGCCTCAGTCAAACGTTTTAACCACTACACAACACTGATGTACAACAGCAGCTGATGGCTTCCATGTCAGCGAGATGGCAAATCCATTCTCTGTTTAGTCCAGACTTCAAAGGAGCTATCCAAAGTGCTGGATTCTATGTGCAAAATAGGTTCAACACCTTTGACTTATTCTTTAAAGTTCAGACTAAAACACAAGTGGGTTCATGACTACCTCTGATGTTGGAGCCACCACTGCTGATCGTCATTCAGTTGGAGGACATTGAAATGGGAACTTGAATGAGGCACAAGGCAATCCTGAGAGCATTGCTGATGGTTACTTTTGCATACTGCCACCACTGACAGTCCCACTGAGGAAAGAGGTGACATGGATTTTTTCCCCTTTTCCAGACTCTCCACAAAGCTGGAGACAGTTGTCCATCATTTCTGCACCTTTTCACTACTGAAATTAAGGACCGTAAATTCACTGGGGCAGGATGCTGTCTCTTCCCTTCCCCCAACCGTCCTGCCCGCAATTTGGCATGCGATACTTTGTAAAATGCCATACAAATGGGTAGTGTCATGTAAATAAATAATTAATCCTAATTTTTTATGCATGGGGAAATTAAAAGAATTTGGGCTTGGATTTATAAGGCAGACTTTACTTAAGCTCTTTACTTTCTGTCACATTTCATTACAGACGGGGAGAAAAAAACCCTTGATATTTCCCTTCATCTATTCCCCTCATTATTTCACTCACACATACACACACACATACAAACACACAGATACACTAAAGTAGACTTGATGGGAAAGGCAGACTCAGTGGTTTGCAATGTGGTATCTCACCCTCCCCCCCCGCCTTGCTAAGCAGACCAGAGACCTGACATTTGATGTTGTTTGTTTGAAATGATAAACTTAATCATGAGTGAAATGTTAGGAAGTGACAGGGCTGGACGCAGTAAGGTCACTTCACATTTGAGCCAAGTACAACACAGCTTTCCCCTTAATTGCACTGCCAGGCTTTGCTGTCTGGAGAACCCAGGCATTGTGCAAAGAGGGAACTGAATCTGTCTTTGCGATAATTAAACCACGGACCTCTGTAGAGATTGCCAAATCTGCCATATGGTAGGTTTATGACCGAGACTGCTGTTATCTCTGGAGAAAGCAAATGTCCTAATCTCATTTTAGTTATCTGTGATCAGAACTCATATTTCTAGAGGGCAAAATGCAGACACTCCAGTTGTTGCATGGCATTCTAAAGCAATGACATATTCTTCAGTGCTGTGCATCAATACAATGCATGTGGCAGTGGGGGAGAAGGACTTCACTGATGCTCAAGAGTTAGGAACTGATACCAATCTGCTTAGGCAACTTTGAATTCTGACCACTCTCCCATCCCTGTATCTCACCTGAGCATACCATGATCATACCACTCATGATGTAGATCTGAAGATCAAGGAGAGTCTATATATCTGGATTGCTGGACTGTTTTTACTTTTCTGATGTTATAAACCAATAATACACTGGCCAACCTTAAGAGCATGAATAATCAATTTCTTGCATCATGGGATAAGTTTCCACAGAACTGGGAGGTATCCTACTAATACTTTTTGACTTTATATTTTAGAATTTAGAAACAACCCATTGATTTCCCGGTATGGTAAGCAGCCTTCTGTGGTTGAATCTAGACTGAATTATCTTTAGAGCAAACACTTTGAATTCCATGGGATTTCATGACTAACAAGTCCCATTTGTTTCAATGGATCAGTTCCAAGAAAGATTCCAGTTCACTATTACAGTGATGTGGGTTCATCAGATATCAGACTTTACAGAAATTGAGCGCTTATATGGCAAGTCTATTGGACATAATGCCTAGCTACAAATAATGGTTATTTAATTTTTATTTTAAGAGCAAAATCTATGAAGGGTGACCCACAACAGTTGCCCCACATCACTACAAGCCTTTGTGTTCAATTTTCAATTGATTTTTGTTGTTATAGTCAAGTTCGTAGTATTGCTATAAACTATGACCAAAATTTAATAAATATATTCATTAAGAATATATTCATTAAGAAGAAGAAAAGGCCAAATCTGAACTTTGTTCAGATGAAGAACTCATTCATGAAGTTTGAGATAAGGAAGCACAAAATAGCATGGAAATTTAGAAACTTAGCATGCATGCATGGGTTTTGCATGCATAAATAGGTTTTTTAAAGAAAAAAATTACAGAAACACTAGAAATCAATTCCTGCTAGAGATCTCCTCTTAGCAAGGATAGAAAGAATATATGAAAACAGTTAAAAATGTTTTTCAAGTGTTGAGAAACCCTTACAAGAAAACTCCTTGACAGATAAGTCTTTACAGTTCAGAACTTATTCTGCACAAAACTCACATGTGGTTGTTTAGCATAGAAAACAGGATTTTCTATGCAGGAAACAGCATTTTCTGTGTGGAACATAATGTTTACACATGGATGATTTGCAAAGAAAAGAGAAAATAAAATTTTGCATTGAAATATTATCCTGCATGTAGAAAATGCTGTTTCCTGACAAAACAGCCAGAAGCAAATTAGGTGCAGAATAAGTCCCAAATTGCAAATAGCCATCGAAAACTGTGTGATTTTCAAAGACTTTTGCTCAACAAGAAGAACATTGCTGAAATTACCTTAAAGGCACAAGATCCCATCTCATCTTGGAAGCTAAGAAGGGTCAGGTCTAGCTAATGGTTATATAGGATTCTGGCAACAAACACCAGGCACTATTGGCTATATTTTAGAGAAGGAACTGGCAAAACCACCTCTGAGTATTCCTTGCTTAAGAAAAAGCTATGAAATTTATGGGGCTACCACAACATGATAGGCAACTTGAAGGCACATACACACATACCTTCCAGAAAAAACTTAGGCCATTTCTACACAGGGTTTTTTTAAACGGGGTAGAGCGTCCTCCAGGGAGGATGTTTGCACCTGGGACCGGACTGGGTCAGACCTACTTAACGTAGATCTGCAGTCCGGCCTGCTCCCAAACGACCCCAAGTGGTCGTCCAGCGTGCTTTTGAAAGACCACTAAAAACAGGTCTTTCAAAAGCACAGAGTGCACCACTGCGAGCCTGCTCCCATATGCAGATTTGCAGGCTTGCATTGGTGCGAGCCTGTGATCTGCCGGGGGCAGGCTTTAGGCTGGCAAGCTTCAGCAGTTGGTCAAGACCCTCAACCAACCTTAAACTGCCATTTTTGTCCCTGGAGCAGTGCGGAGTGGTGGCCACGGACTGCTACAGAGAAGCGTGGACCGGACTGGGGAACCCAAAAGTCTGGGGAGTAGCATCACAGGGTGATTCCCTCGCCTTAATGGAAATGGCCTTAATGGAAATGGCCTTAATGTAGAATTAAACCTCTATCTCTTAGTATGTCATATCCATTGCAGATTAGCCTTGTGAATTATCTGGGGTCTACATACAGACCTGGAATTATTTAAAGGAGGAGAGAAGAATGGCAGCTTCTATAAATGATAGGTAGTATGATCCTCTGAATTGGCTGGGCATAATAAATCTTTTTTTTTTTTTTTTAAATCATTTCATTCCTCCTATTTAGGTTTTTGGCTTCATCATCAGGACTGGCCTTTCCCCTGGGCAGAGTAGATATGCTGCCTCGGAGAGCTACCTTAGAATTTCATGAAATGGCAACAAATTCTTTGTGGTATTATTAATATTATTCATACTGTATTTTTATTCCTAAGGAAGGGAAAGGACATGTGTTGGTTTACTATTGTTGCCTCAGGTGCAAAAATAACTTGACTAGCCCTTAATACTATCAACCCTTGTTGGTGTTTATGGGGGAATCATTTGCCATTCTGTCTTGGGCCAGTCCTGCCCTTTTGGTATTGTTTGAGAACTCTACTAAATTCTCATTGTTCAGAAGTGCCAAGTTATAGAACAAGGAGTACTGGTACTTTTAGCCTGGTATTCACAAGAAAATCTAATAAAGCAAGAACTCCTCTAACCAGCAACTAGATTCCTGTTCCTGCAATGCTGGTGAACTAAGAGTTACGTTATTCCAGGGGTTCAGAGAAATTTTTAAAAATATTTACAGTGTTTTGTGCTTGTTGCCTTAAAATGGAAATATTTCCTACTCTGTGACACTGAATTCTAAGAAATGAGTTGCTAGCCAAATTTCTACTTTCTCAAACACAGAGGTACCATGAAGCCTTGTGAGAAGCAGTATCCGTTCTACTGGACTCTTTCCCCCTTAATCTCGGACATTTCATAACTAATTGTGGGTATTCCATGAGAATGGAAATTTACTCCATATATGATCAGAGGTACTCTTTCCTTTATAATTTCATCCCAAATTCCAGGACTGAGCACCCATTCTGAATAGGTTCAGATTTTCACTGGGTCCTGGGAAAATAACAACAGCAACAACTGTGCCCTTCAGCTGATTTAGATGGCACCCGGCTACAGTTATCAAGACACTTCAGGTCTGTGAAATTTCTCTCTCTCCCCCTTTCTTTAAATAGCAAAATTCTAGTTATATAAACTAGATAATGCAGTCTGCTATAAATCATCCCGGTTGTCCCTTGATATTTTGAAAACTGATGAGGCTGCCGATTCTCGCTTCTTACTTTGTATGCAAATGATGAATTATAGATGGGGAAATAGGAAAAAGAAGGTTTTTACTCATTTACTGGATTGAAAAGGACTGGATTAGTCAGTGAACACTAGTACCCTTGGACTATTTATTGTGACATTGCTCAGAAATATTCAAACTCCCAAAGCCTTCAAATCATCAGGGACGTTGTTAGCCTTCTTCAGGAATTATTAAAATGTACAGAAATGTATGAGCCTCACTTTATAATAATTAATCAGGAGCTGTTGATTAATAAAGCTCATTTTTTTTCATCCCGATGATTCAGGGCATTATCCAAAGGACAGTGTCCTTGTCATATTGATTAAGAAACTAGACTTTGCAAGGAAGGAAAGTGCAGAAATAACGGCGCTTCATCCTTCCTTCGGTTGCCCTCCCCACCTCCTATCCTGCTACCTCCCCAATAAAATAAATATTGAATGAGAATATTAACTCGTTAACCTTGACAACAATTTGTAATTTTCATAAGGGAGGAAAAATTCTTGCATATTCAGCAAATAAATCGCTGTGGGGATTTCTGGGAAACAAATTGGAGAGAATGAAGAATGCTGCCATATGAATTCTGTCATTTTTATGGGCTGTTGTGATTAATTTGTTTGTTTAGGTCCCTCAATTAAGGCCACAAATACAGTAAAGTGTCAGAAGCAAGCTAACTGGCATTGCGAGTACAATCAACTGGGGTGACTTTTAAGGTCAAAGACAGCTAAGTTTTCCCAGCCCTTCCTCACTTCTAAGTATGAACTTTTACATTTCCCATTCCAGGCCTCAAATCACTTGGCTTCTGTCTGTCCTTCTTAAGAATATTATTTCTGACATGGCAAGAAGCCCATCAAGGAATATTCCCACCAACCAACTATCAAACATTGAATATTCCTGTTCCATCTCTCAACTCCTGTGACAATTTAATTTTATTGTCTCTTGCTGTCATGCCCGTAAACACTACAATGGAAATTTTAGTGCCTTTCTACAAATATCCACACGTTACCAGCAAAACTCTTCTTTTAGATTTGTGTTTCCTAACATATTGGTCTTCAACATGAGGATCACCACATAGGAATGATCTGCAAGTTGACCCAAGATGAGTTGCTTATCCTCCAACCATCCTGATTTGACAAGTGGAGTCCATATTAATCTTCTGCTATCCCACTTTTTCAGCTACATTTAAAGTACCCCAATTTCTCTTTCCTCCTACCACTTTCCCTCTTTGTTCTCAGCTTACTCCAGGTGCCGCAAAGACAAATTGTAAAAGCAGTTTGCATGCAATTCACTTAGCAGGAAAGAGTGGAGAGGAGGGACTGGAATCTTACCCTCCTCACATGTGTGTTCTTCATTAATAACTTTTGCCATCTTGACCACACTTTGATGCTGTGTACCCATATGTGTCCTGGTTTTCCTCTGTAAAATGTTGAAAAGGATGAATTTGTACCACCCAGTTCCCTCAGCATTGTTTGAAGAAAGAAATAAAATAAATAAATAAATAAATAAATAAATAAATAAATAAATAAAGTTTAGTGCAGAAAAGATAAGACAGAGACTCAAATCCAAGGACTATTCTCATTGAACAGGCTTCCTGAATCAATGGGAAATTGTTTTACATTTTACTGGAAATTATGTTTTAAATCCGTTTTAGTGTTTTTTTCACTGTTTTTAAAATAATATGATTGCTTAATTCTTTTTTAAATTTTATTTTAATAATAAATTTTTAATTTTTAATTTCATTTTTTAAAAAAAAATTAAATTCTTTCTTTTAAACTTTTGTAAACTGATTTTAGCTTAATATTTAATAAATTATTATAAACTGCCTTGTATCCCATCTTGGGGAAAATGTATGATTTTAAAAATCAACACTTAGGTTAGCTCCATACATTCAATGAGTCCACAAAAGGGATATATATATAGTTGGGTTTAATCTGCAAAGTGAAGAAAAGGAAAGATTGATAGGAAGAAAGAAAAAAATAAGGTAGATGGAAAATAGGGTGATAGAATACTTTCCGAGTACACAAAACACACCTTTCTCTGTAGAAGTACCTTGATTCTCAATTTTCTTCCAAGAGAAATCAGGCCAACTCCATCTTTTTGAACTACTAATGGGCAGTCAAAACGTCATTATTCCATCAAGCGTATGGTCTTTAAAATAGGCTTAAATTATTATTTAAAAAAAATGTAAAAGAACATTTCAACCTGCTTTATTATGCATCACTTTGGGGCAAAAAGCAGTTTAATAAATATTTTAAAATATTAGGATAAAAGAAAATCTTGTTTTTGGAAATTTTGATGATGACTGCTCTAATTTATTTGTGTGTGATATAATTTTAAATGTCACAAAATGACTTTTACTAAATTGCAAATAAAGTAGACATTCATTTATTTGTAAGACTCAGAATAATCTGTTTGTTTTCTTTAAAATATTTGTAACCACCCTTCAACTGGAAAAGCTCTCAGAGGAGCTTGCATATAAATTAAACAAGACAAGATGGAGTCTCTGTTACTTCTGGTGGAAAACTGAGAGGCAGGGTCTAATTGAAGAATGCACACTACTGGCAAGAGTAATATCAGGACCATATCCTAAGTTTATATATCCCTTTCCCTTATTTTTTTAATATATACAACAAAAATAATTAATGAATACAGGGTCTCTCTGGTCTCACCATCAAGAAACCACATGTTCAGGAGATCTCATATTTAAATAAATGTAGTAACAGGCCCAGATCTGCTACACCATGTATGCACAGAAATGCAAGGGAACATATCTTTAACTGTCCCAATTCAGCAAAGGCAGTGACAATTAATCCTTTGTCATTCCAGTTTTTCAGATGCTTTTAAAATGCCCCAGTTTCTGGCCCTTTCCGCAGGATGTTGTCTCCCTTCCCACAATGGGGATGGGAGAAGGACAGAACTGCGATGATGGTTGGGCATTACATCATTGTGGTCCTGTCCTTCACCCATCCCCAGGTGGTGCAATTACAGAGTAAATCATTGATGGGTTTTCCCTGTCAATGACCCATGATCATGCTGCCATCCCCTACTTACCTGGCTACACTACTACAGGAAGAGGCAGGGCCATCACACTTCCTGGATCACAGAAGCAGCCAGTGCAAAGGGGACTACATCCATCACACTCCCCTCCTGGCACAGACACTGCTGGAATCCCCACAGGACACCATTGGGATAAGGTAGAGTGTGGAAAGGGCCTCTCACTTCTATTCTCACTTTCTCCACTTGTCCTCAGCTTACTTCAATTGCTGTAATCTGAATTCATATCGCAAACGTAATTTGTACTCAATTAACTCAGCAAGGAGGTAAGGAGAGGAGGATGCATAATCTTGCCCTTTCCTGTAGGTTCAGGCAAAAGCAAACTCTTGCAGCTTCTCATAACTTGACTATTCATCCTCAATAACTTTTGCCATCTATACCAAACCCTGGAGTGTACAAATGTGCACATTTGAACAAAATAAATCAGCAGAGATAGGAAGAGATTTCATTCACTTAGAACAAAACAGGAAGTCTAACAAAATCAGGCATGTACCCTACATGGGGTTGGGGAAAAGATGGTCTTTGTAGATCTACATATCCATAATTCAGACCTACTCGCTCACAATTGCAATATTTCACAAATAGCCTTCTGATTTCCCTCCATGACTTTCAAACAGGGATGTAAATCCTAAAATATTATGCCCTTGCATGCAAAAACAAATAATTATGGTAGTTTGCTCCCACTGTGGGAGAAAACGTATACTTTTCTATAGTATTTCCCAATACTTGAACAACCAATAGTTGTAGAGGAATTTTTCTGGTGAGAAAAATATAGGGTTTTTGCACACACACACACATTACACACACACACACACACATTCTGTGCAGGAAACAGCATATTCTGTGTAGGAAACCAGTTTTCTGTGCAAAAAAATATATGGAGTTTTGGCACAAAAAATATACGTTTTTCTCAGCAGACTAATTCCTCTGCAATACTTCAGGACATTCAATTACAGTAGGCCCTCCACATTCACAAAGGATAGGGACACAGACCCCTCACAAATGTCAAATAATCATGAATAGGGCACCCTCCCTACAGGCTTCTGCCCGGCCAGTGCACCCACCCAGGTGGGGAGCAGGGAGGCAGGGAATGGGCAACACATGAGGTATGTCCCCACTGGTGGCAGGGAGAATGGGAGAAGCAAGCAAGGTGGGAATGGGGTGGGAGGGGGAGGATGGGGGGCAAGAGGGCAATTCACAAGTAATTAAATTCACAAAAGTGAAACCCGCAAATATGGAAGGAGAATTGTATTAAGAAACAACTGTGCAAAATTCTCACTGGTCTATTATTTTTCCCTGTGAGTTTCCCAGTTGTCAGGAGACAAAGACCCACAGTCTATATCACCTACTTAAGTAAATGTACTAATACTTCCTGGTCCAGTCCACCCAACCTGCTTTACCAGGGAGGAGCCACACTAAGGCCCTTTCCATACGAGGCAAGGGAATCGCTCTGTGCCGTTGCCTACCACTTCTTCTGGGGTCTGAAGCAACGCGGACTGTCCCTGAAGCCCTTCTGCAGGGTTCCTCCTTGGTCCAGGGCAAATCGGAGCAGTGTGAGTTCTGTACATCCACACTGCCCCGGCTTCCAAAATGGCAGCTTGCGGCTTCCAAAATGGTGGCTTCCGGCTTCCAAAATGGCAGCTTCCAGCTTCTAAAATGGTGGCTTCCGGTTGGTTGTGGGTCCCGACCAACCGCTGAAGCTTGCCACGCCTAAAGCCCACCCTCTGCAGATTGCAGGCTCACATTGGTGCAAGCCTGTGAATCTGCACAAGGGAGCAGGAACGCAATGGTGCATTCCAGGAAAATAAAGACCTGTTTTTTTTTGTCTTTAGAAAACATGCTGAAGGGCCACTTGAGGTCATTTTGGAGTGGACTGAGGTGTGGATCTCCGGTAAGTAGTCTGCTCCTAGTCCGCTCCAAGGTGCAGACGACCTCCATGAGAGGATGCACTGCCTCATTCTAATTGCCTGGTGCGGAAAAGGCCCACCGCCTCTCATCAACTGTCCTCTTGTTTTTAATCTTGTTTTTAATTGTTTTTAATAGTTAATGTGTTTTAGGGGGTTAGAAGGGTGGGTGGGGAGGATGGGGTACATTTTAATGTTTAATGTATTTTATATATTGCTGTAATGCCGCCTCAATCCATTGGGAGAGGTGGGATAAAAATTATTATTGTTGTTGTTGTTGTTGTTGTTGTTGTTGTTGTTGTTGTTATTATTTATTATTATTATTATTATTATTATTAAGGGCCTTTTCACACTACACTATTGTAATGTTATTGTTCCACTTTCAACATCCTGTGGAATTCTGAGGTTTGCAATTTAGAGAGGGGCATTTAGAATTCTCAGCCAGAGAGCACTTTGGCCTCAGTAAACTACAAACCCAAGAATGCCACAGGATGTTGAAGGTGGAATAATAGCACTATAATTGTCTAGTGTGGAAATGCCCTAAGAGATAGAGGTCTGTTCAGTTGGCAACTGGAAAAGAACAGGAGGACATTTCCTTCCTCCTTCTGCCAGCAAGCAAGGCTGCCACAGGGAATTGTGATCAATTCTGCTTCTGATTGTTGCAGCCTCATCTCACTTGTGGAAGGAATGTGGAAATGTCATCCTTCTGCACCCTGATCACCAGATAAACAGACTTCCATCTCTTGGTGTGGCTGCTGCTGAGCAAGATGGTGTAAGAGGGCATTTAAAATTGTGGTGACAATGCCACAATCATGGCTATGTAATGTTAGTGAATATAGCATAGAATCTGTAACTCTGTAAATCTGTAACCACACGGTAGAATGCCAACCATGTTTTTCAACCTGGGAATGAATAACTTAAAACATTCTTTCCATCCAGTTGTCTGTGTTCTGGACATATAGAAATCTGGAAAATTCCTGTACTCGTACTCTACCCTCTAATCATTAGAATTTAGTGGCACGGAATGAATTGAGTGAAAACTAGATCAGTTCCCTGGCATTAATGGAGCACTCCTGTCTTTAAGTTTGTATTGAATAAAAGAGCTAATACAAATGCACCCTGTTTGTTATGCATGCCATCAGGTTTGCATTCTGCCTTTGTCTGCTTAGACATATTATCATCCATATGAGAAGATGAAAGATGTAGTGCAATTGCCTAAAATTAAATTTTTAAAAGTGACTTTTTGAATGGGAGGAATTTGTGTCTTGATGGCAAAGTGAAAGGAAAATTAAATAAAGTGTTTTTAATACTTTAAGGAGCATGTGGGAACTGCTAAGTGAGTGACAGAAATGGAAAACAATCAAAGAAATGTTCAGATTGTAGCAGGAAGTCTTGACTGTCAGGACTATGCCTGAGACAAGTGTAAGATAATGTGTTCACTGTGGTCTGATTGACTCAGAATTTCAAGGAATGCTCTTTGTCTTCACTGACACTGGTTGGCCTAGTCTTCTGTCACTTGAATGTTTCACATTCAGTGGAATCAAAATAGCTATAAAAGCTCTGGTGAATACTTGCCTTGATCTACCAATATCCCCTCCTCACGAAGGTTGCTGCTAACTGACCATCTGTCTAGATTTTGCTTTCAGTCTTCTTGACTGAAACCTTTATTTTTTTTTCCCATGCAGCTTTTTCTATATCTGCTGGCTCTTTTTTTCAGGCCAGTTCAAAAAGTGGTTCAGAACCATTTAATATTATATGAGGTGGCAAGTCTCCCCCTGCCCACCTGCTCAAAGATATTTTACTGTCTGAAGTACAGCAGCTAATGGTGCTACTATTTGCTTAAGTTAAGGTGCATAGTACCAAGACCAGTCCAGTTATTTTGACATGAGGTAGGAAATCCTACAAGCACTCTTTTCCCATCCCTTCTGGCAATAAATAAATAAATAAAGTAATGACAGCTAACAATTTTCTTGCTGTTCTTTCATGGCACCCTGAATCAAGCATTTTCCATGCTTGGCAAACATCTCCTTTCTGCAGTTCCCTGTGGTTGGAAAAGCAAGTATTTTATCAAGGTTCTGAGGTACAAGGTACCGATCTGCTGTTAAGACATGCTGACACCCTAAGCTTTGTAAAGTTTAAAAGGCCCCCTGGCATTATCCCTCTAAAATGTGCATTATTCTAACAGCTAGGTAACAAACTTACTAATTTTTGAATTTATATTTAGATGGTCCTTATAAGGTGAGACCTCAGGCTGCAGCTTGCTTTAGTTGCATGTAAATCTAGGACCATAATTAAAGCAGCTGCACCACTACACAGTCTACCCTTCTCCTGGGCCTTTCTTCCTTGTAAAGCTAGAGATGATTGATTTGGCAAGGACAAGAAGGACTCTACAGCCCTTTCCGCAGGAGGTCGTCATCCTGGCATGGGGATGAAAGAGCAGTGGGACCATAACAGCGCTTCCACAAGACGTTGTCATGGTCCTGTCCTTATCTCATCACCAACCAGCATGATCGTGAAGTAAATCATTGATGGGTTTTCCCCATCAATGACCACCAATTGTGTGATGCTCCCACACTTACTTGCCCTGTGGAAGGCTCAGAGGTGTGATGGAGGTGCTTCCTGCTCCAGTGCAGCATAGGAAAGTGTCCAGCTGCACTGTGGAAGGAAAAGTAATGTCCATCGTGTTCTCTTCCATAGGGAGCCAGTCCATTGTGGAGGGGACTGTTCCCATCGTGCTCCCTTTCCAGCAGTGGTGCTGCCAAGATCATGACTGGAGGACAACGTGAGAGGGTAAGGTGCAGAAAGGGTCTACATTTCAAATGCATTTTCTAAGTCAGTGTTTTGCACCTCCAGGTGTTGAAGTCCTTCAGTTCCCAGAATCCCTGGACATTTGGCCAAGATGGCTGGGGTTTCTGGGAGATGAAGTTGAGAACATCTGGGGGGCCTAAAGTTGAAGACCACTGGGCCATGTGCACCAAGGCCTTCCTTTTTCATGCCCCCCCCGCCAAGCTTCCTATTTCACCAGTTGCTTTCCTTCCAAATCCATGTCCCAGCTGCATCCCATTCTTCCCATTCTTACTTGATCCAAACCTGAATTAGAGCCACATAGTTCTGCCTCAAGCACTGTTTGAGACTATATGATCAATCAGGAAATATTATGAGGATAATTCTCATGCAGCCACATTTGGAGCGCCGATTTCTAGCTGAAGCCCTTAAGGACTGAGGAGATTTTTTTTTTTTTTGAATTGATGGTGTTTTCAAACTTTTGTATGTAACACTTAAAGGAAGTTATTAAAATCAAGCAACAGGGGACAGACTCAGAGACGCAGTCATTCATCTGTGTTGTGTTACACAGGGTGAGGCCATCAAGAGCCCTTGTTAAAGCCTTTGTTTCTCCAAGTGTTAACAGCAACCTTTTTTTATCATTATTTTATTCAAGTCTGCAATCCTATTACTGGTTGCACTGGAACATAATCAAGTACAACCTGCAGGATAAGTCAAAAGATTAAATTAAGCTGGGATTTAAATCCCCACTAAACATAGGATCAAGGAAATATTATGTTTTTGTTTTTGTTGGAGGCCTGCCTTGGGATTTTTTTTTTCCTTTTTAAGGCTTTCTAAGAATACATGATATTGTTATTTGCTTCAGCCATTTGGCCTCCTAAATAAAAAGACAGAGTAAAATGCACAGGCACCAATTCTGTTGTTGTCCTGTAGTTTGTCTCTTCCCTGCTGCTAGGCCACAGTTCTGACCCCTGACCATTCTCTCTCGAGATGTTCCATAGCTCATCTTCTGCAGCTACCTTTGCTCATGACATTTTACGTTGTGTCTTCCAAACAGCTGATAACCTCCTGAGCTGACTGCTCTGCTGCCAACTTGACTGTATTCTCTTCCATGAGATCCTTGATTGTCAAAGGATTCTCTGCTCGTGGAAAGTTTGTGCAGACTCAAACACCTAATAGGAGAGGAAGGAATGCTGGGGAAAATAACTTGCTCAGAAGGAGTGGCAACAATTTTAGTGTGCACAAAACTATTCCAGTTCTATTTAGGGATTTTAAGCTCATGCTGAACTTTGAATTTAGAGACTGATTACAGTATAGAGTAGTTGACACTGCTAATTTCTCATATTTGCCAAGATTTGAAGACACACTGAAACCAAAGGACATGAACTTATGTCTTGTTAGTCCCAATTATCCTTCAGTATTTACATTTCTCTGAAAGTTATGATGAAATCGCTCAGTACAAAAATACTCCCCAAAATATGCTTATTGCAAGAAAGTACACACATACTGTATAAAGCAGTTAAAATAGTGCAATAAAAATGGGAAAATTAGGGGAAATTATACTGGAAACAAATACCTATATGTGTTAGGCAGAACAGCATGCAGCAATCAGCATATTAGGAGAAAAGTGCACCAAAACTGTATGTAATGTGTTTGCAGATTTTTTTTTCTCCTTTGTTAAAAAAAAAAAGCAAGCTAATTTGGAAATGTGTTGAAAAGAACTTAAAACTGTAGAAAGGAGAAATAGAGAGACACCAAAACTGACACATTAGTCCAACTCTAGCTTATTTCTACAGTGATCAGCAGAAGTCGTTTTGAGTACCTTTAGAGGAATGAAAATCTGTCTAAGGCTAGTATGTTTCAAAGACCTTCTCTTACATGAACTTGCCTGTGCACTCTAATCAACATCAGAAATTCTGTTCGATGACCCTTTGCTGTCAAGACCGAGAGGACATGGGCATGTGAAATAGGCAGGGCTTTCTTGGAGTCAGAATTCTGTTCGACTTCCTCTTGATTTACCCTTCAGTAAACAACTGACTAATTTGCTAGTCCTTCCTCCACTCACACCCCTGAAGATTTTGTGATTATGATACTGGCACCAGGTTTTTTTGGGGAGGGGTAATGTTGTATAACTGTGTGTGCTTTAGCTTGTGCTCATTCTTGCTTACATACTATTACCTGGTTGAACAGTCTGCTTGACTAAAAGGCAGGATACGAATTGCAGACATATTGTACAATTACAGACATATTTATTTAAAAGTGACATAAAATAACGTACATACTTAAATTGTGTATATATTAAATGCATATATTTTATATCTTAAACTGTTTCTGTTTTGTCCTGTAACCAAGAGTCTAGGTCATGGTACAAGCAATAAAACATATACAGATTGCTTATATATTAAATATATATTTTATATATTAAAATATTTCTATTTTGTCCTGTAACCAAAATTCTGGGCCATGGTACAATCAATAAAACATACTTTAAAACAGATTTCAAATAACTGAAACACACAACACTCATTCAGTGATTGGAGAGCCTTTACAAAACTGTGCTCTAGCATTAGATAGTGGGCATGGCAATCATTCCACTTGTTGACTCCACTACACATTCTTACAGAAATAAAACTTGAAAGAATCTGTCTCCAGATAAAAGTGCAATTTTGAAAGGCAGCATCCTAAGTGACCAGGGTTCAGCTTCAACTCTAGCACCTTCAGAGGAAAATCCACTTTGACTTGGGGGCAATTCTTCATCCACACTTCACCCTCCACAGGTTTGGGGGCAGATTCCCAGCGGGCTGCAGAAGAAGGAGGAGAAAAGGATTAACGTAAGTGGACTTCTGCTTGTGCAACTGTGACTTCTGGGCACACCTTAACATTTATTGCAGCCACAGTTTGAATACCACCTTATTACTTTCAGTAGAAAGAGCTAAACTGATTTGCACAGTCCCCAATTATATGCTGAGGAATGGGAATTTCCTGAAAGAGAGAGTTCCATGGTATAGCTCCATGTGTGCTTCAGAAACTGCACAGAATGCTAGATGAAGGAAACAACAGGAAAACTATGGACACAGCTATGGTCTGTAAACCCATCCTGATTTGCACCTTGTATCCTGCCTTCTGTGAAGCGGATGCTATATGAGCCACAAAGCCCTTTGTTTGTAGTTGAAATCTTTTAGGTGAAAAAAGAAATTAAAAATCCTCACAATCTACTTTCCCCACTGCTTCAAATAATGTTTCATGGAGAGAAAAAAGAAAAGAAAAGTATATTTCCTTGTAGCCCAAAGAGGAAATATTTCAGATACAGAAGCAATATTTACAAGGTGAATCTGGAAAGATTTTAAGGGCAATCAACCTAGTATGGTTGGCTGCGTATTCTCGGATTTGGGATTGCTGTTAGTATAACTAGAAAAATACCAGGCATTCAGTATATTTAATCCCTGAGAAACTCTAATTTTTCAGGATTTATACCTCCTAATATTCCCTAAATATCAATTCCAGACTTCAGTTTGCTTATTTATTCCACCTCTCCTCTGTAGATTCTGATTATTTTTATATAGCGATTCACTCTAAATGTGCATATTTAGGGTTATATTATTTATCTTCTCAAAGAGAAAAAAAAAGATATGCAGCAGCATTGTGAAACTGGAAGGTGCTGTGGAGATAAGATTGCACAGAAATAAGCAGACTGATTTTTCTCACCTTCTCTCATCATCATCATCACCACCACCACCACCATCATCAGTCATCCTCCTTTTAGAAAGAGCTCATTGACAGACTCGCAATTGGACAGGACAGCAGGTGTGCAAAAATAAACATTAACTCTAAACTGTGATACTTGACTGGCCTGATGTCCTTCTCTGGCTCTCACACTGTTCCTTCACCCATTCTACTCCTGGTACTTGCCCCATCAGTTCAAGAGGCACTCTTTCATAGGAAGTTCTTTAAAAGGGCAGTCATATTGCATCCTGATTGCATCCTCACAGTGGACTTTGATGCATGCCATTCTTATTATCCTGAACTTTTCATTACAGTGGCCCCTTGACTTTCATGAAGGTTGATTGCACAAACCCTCATGAAAGTGAAGTGGGGGGAAAAAAATTAATTAAGTGCCCCCCCCCGCCCCGCACAAATGAATGCTTCCCTTCTCATTCTCTTCCAGGTCTCTCCCTAGATTCACTTGCATTTCACCTGGGTGTGCTGTCTTCCAGCATCCAGGCAATAGGCAAGTGAATGAGAGGGAGGCAGCTGGGTGCACACTTTCCCCCCTTCATTTGTATTTCACCTGGACATGCTGTCTTCCAAGTGCTTCAGTGATACGCAAGTAATTGGAAGGGGAAGCAATACAACTGGAGAAGGCATGCATATGAGGCTGCTCCCTGCCATTTGTTTGCTTGCCTTTTGCCCAGGTCTATGGAAGGAAGACATATGCACCCAGCAAAAGGCCAAGGAATGGGAGGGGAAGAATGGGGGAGAGGCAGATGAGCACCTTGCAAATAAGTGCATGAAGGTCAAACCCACAAATGTGGAAGGAGGGCTGTACACTGAACATAAAAATCATTAATCACCCCTACTTTTTTTATGTACTTTTTGACCAACCTAGCATTGTATTGTGTTGGTGGTTGTTGTTGAAAAAAATTAAAACTATTTTTAGATTTAAGCACAGAAGTCCATTCTCCCCCCCCCAAAAAAAAACTGCCAATAGGAAGGGTGCTTTGGCTGTATCTGTACTTGCTGCCTGCAATAGGAAAGTCATTCAGTATCACAGTACTGTGTAAACAAGCATTAATAGCTGAGATTTCCTTGTGATAAGCTCTCTGTAATTGTGTAAAAATATAATCACATCATTGGGAGCATTTATTTGCTTTTTTTTTTTTTTAAAGTACATTGGGACATAGTAGGGATGAAAGAGAGAAAAGCTAGTACTGCCCCTCCATCACCACTAGCAGGTACATAACAGCAATGTTTAAGAGTCAATTTTGTTTGCTTTCTGGTTTGAACACCCTTTTGGATCATGTCCAATAACAAAGCAAATCAAAAATCCATGCACAATTATTAAAAAGTATGAAAATATATTATAATGACGTTTAACAATTACACACCAGGAAAAATCAACTGTGTGTTAAAAGATAATTGAGCCACTCTATAATACAGTTTCAGATGTAGTGTTCACCTCTCCCCCTGCAATGTTTAAGACAGCTCTGCCCAAGTCTTGGCTATCAGACCTATTATTAATCTCCTCATTGTTCTAATGGTGATCTTTAAAAAAAATTTGGCATAATCACAGAATCAGGTCAGGGTGAAGTTCTTTTCCATCCCCCTCCACGCCCTAGGTTTTAAAAAACAACAACAATACAAGGCAACTAAGAAGCTCACAAGCTCTGAAATTGTAGACAATAATTTCTCCCAGTACAATAGAAAGATACCGGGAAGATCAGCCATGATTAAGCCTTTGACAAGCTGACATTTTTGCAACAAGCATCTTGCCAGAATTTATTAGCATATTGGGCCTAACAAACTTTCCTTTCCTTGATGGGTGTCCTGGCTCAGCAGTTCTTTCCTTGGTTTGATGAAGGGAATGTTTTCAACAGTGTCATGCATGGAGGTACCCAGAGTAATAATTAGACTAATATTGTAAACCATAAAGGAATAAATGAAATGCAGTAATGGGCAGATATTATTAAATAGAAATACGAAACCTAAATAATTAATTCTTAAAATCACCCAGAGAAGACTATAGCTTTAGCATGCCTCGTGCTCACGGTCACGGAAATTAGATTAACTTGACAAGCCTATCTCAAATGAAACAGGGATTCTTCAGTGCCTTTATTTAATAGACCTTGAATGGGTTATAAAGTACTATTTTATTACAGTGTCCTCAAAACTTGAGTGAAAAGGATTTTAAATCCAGACCTCACAGAGCAGTTTGTATGTCGTGAATTCAACTGTAATAATAAGAGCAAGAGCTACTTAAAAAAAAAATGGTTGCCAGGTATCTACTTGCTCTCACCATATCCACAACATCTAGCAGAATTTACAGTGTGATATTTGATATTTTTCCCACTATGTAGTTCAATACTTTATGCTGAAAGCACATTGGCTTATATAAATGAGATAAAAACTATTTTAACACATGCACACACATGTAATAAAAGAGAAATCACACAAAACTACAGAACGTTTAGTAGCATAAACCCTTTGGGGTTAGTGTTTCACCTTGTGCTAGAAAAATCTTAGAGTAAGTACCAAGAAAGCTTTTCTGGGGAAAGTATTCTGAAGTTGTGATGCCACAATCAAGAAGGACTTGTTCTTGGTTGCCAGTGCCAACAACCTCACCACAGATGTGAGGGCACCAAGAGGAGGCCATTCACAGCTGATCTAAATATGCAGGCACATTGATGCAAGGATGTGTTGAGTTAAATTATTTATTTCCATACAGGAGAATGAATAGTTTAATCAATTTTTCCCCCACTGCAAAATATATTTGAAAAAAAGGTTTTCAAGGAGGTTTATCTTGGAAGAAATCTCCAGTAGGAGGAAGAGATCCTCATGGACTGTTCCACCATGAGACATGTAAGTGTAGGGGAAAAGCAGCTGAGGATCTGGAAGTCTATGACCTTCCAGAATCCTCAGTTGGCTTTCCCTCCTGCCCACCCTGTGCAATGTGGGGAGTGTGGTGGTGGGAAGGCAGCCAAGGATCTGGAAGGTTGTGTCCTTCCAGGATCCTCAGCTGTCTTTCCACATCACCTGCCTACATGACATCAGAAGCAGGGGGAGAAGGCAGCCAGTGATCTGGAAGCTGTGGCCTTTCGGGACCTTTTCCTGACTTTTCAATGCTGACTTGCCATGTGACATCAAGAGTAGGCTTTATTCAAGGACTGGGGGAAGGCACCAAAAAGGAGGCTTGAGGAAGATCTTCCTCCTTGTACTTTTTTGGACATTTGGAAAGCCCATTTCTCATCCCCCCCGCCTCAAGATTTCAAATATTCTTTCTATCCCTGCATTGATATGGAAGTCTTAGGACTGTCAGGTTAGGAACATCCCAGTCCTGAAATACCAGGGCCAAAATGTGAGAGTTAGGGATGTCACCCAGTGAGAATATTAAGCAAGATACAGACCTTAGTAATAACATTAAAGCATGATACCTTAGAGTATTTCTGCATTATACTGTTATAGTGCAATTATTTCACTTTCAGCACCCTGTGGAATTCCGGGGTTTGTAGTTTACTGAGGCCAAAGAGCTCTCTGGCTGAGAATTCTAAATGCCCCTCCCTAAACTGCAAACACCAGGATTCCATAGGATATTGAAAATGGAATAATGGCACTGTAACCGTGTTGTGAGCAAATGCCCTTAAGCATCAACTGCAGTTGCTCAGAGCACACCATGTCATTAAAATAATAACAGGAAGCTGAACAAATGAAAAAAGATTTTTTTGGCTAGAAATTTAAGTTTGCAAGTTTGGCATAGACCTGGGCGCGGGGGTCTTTCCCAGCTCTCTTTCTGTATTGTTTGTAATAATAAAGGAAAGTTGTAGTTGAATTAAAGAAACTTTTCCTAGCACAGAAAAAAAAATACAATCAGTGATTTTAATGTGTGGCTCCCATTAACTAGTGATTAGTTTTGGCCTCATTTTTTGAAACAGTTGGATTGTGGAACTCTGCCTCTTTTTCCAAAAAAGTTGCAGAGGGAATGATGATGATGATGATGATGATGATGATGATGATGATGATGACAATCATGAGGGGGACATGATGAGGACAAGAAAATGATGATGATTATATCAGGCCTACAGACACAGAGGCTAATCCTATCTGTATATGATTATTTTTAAGAAAGGCCTATTGAATTTAATGGGGTTTAACAGCTTTAAAATGTAGTGATGGAATGAATATTCATAATGATTCATTCTCACATTGAAAATCTGGTTCCCAATGGTAGACAAATCATGTTGGGAAAAATAAGAGACCATTGAGAATTCTGTGCAGTTTTCTCCCAGTATTTGAATATTCTGAAGTGTTACAGAGGGATGGGGGTTGTGCAAAAGATAAAAAAAACAAACAAACCTGTTTTCTGCACAGGAAATTGATTTCCTGTGTGGAAAGCACTCCTTTATGTGCAGGTAACACGTTGTGAGCCCTGGTGGCGCAGTGGTTAAATGCCAGTACTGCAAGCCACAAACCACAAGGTTGTGAGTTCGATCCTGCCAGGCCCCAAGGTTGACTCAGCCTTCCATCCTTTCACAGGTCAGTAAAATGAGTACCCAGCTTGTTGGGGGCATGTATAGAAAAATGTTTCGAAATACATGCTAAGTTGTTCGCCGCCTCGATCCATATGGAGAGGCAGGATACAAATAAATAAATAAATAAAATAAAAAGTTGTCCTTCTGAACTACAAATAGTCTTCAAAAACTATACATTTCCAAAGACTTTTCAGTGGGAAGAAAATTGCTAAATTTATTCACTGCTCTTGTAAACCCTGTGAATTATTGGTTTGGCCCAGTGGGTGGGGAAACCCTAAGGAAATCAAATCACCCTACCAGCCTGTTCAGATGTTGTAGATTCAGGGACATGTCTTTCTTGACTGAGTCTATCCATCTGTAATGTGGTCTTCCTTTCTTCCAACTGCCTTCCATCTTACCAAGCATTACTGCCTTTTCTAGTGAGTCATGTCTTCTCATCATATGGGCAAATTATGACTTAAATTGTGATTGTGTTTGCAATATCCAATTGGCCCCATAGAACCCAGTGGTACACTCCCACTTGCCAACCTAGTCTGAGGTGAGAAAGAGAGGGAGGTGGTCCAAGCAGAGCTGCTGGAGGGTCTACAACAGTTGTTTTGAAGCAACCTGATATAGTGGGGGGTCACCGTTCACTGTTACCAGGAGGAGGAGGGGGGAGGATAAGAAGAAGAAGAAGAAGAACAAGAACACCAACAATAACAAAAGCCTTTCTACTCAACATCTTTTAATATTTTGACCATCTTTTAATACTTTGGAATATTATTTTTTCCATCTGTACTTGGAAATTGCAGTAGGGTAATATGAATTTCTTCCTTTCCATTTTTGACCTCAGGTCACTATGTTGAATGCTGCTGTCATATTGTCAGATCTGCATCAAACATTACGATCAAGTTACCTTTCTCCCTCAAGACTTTCAAACTACTGCACATCAGGGACAGCCAGAATTCATTCAGATAGTCACAGGGGTGTCTGACTTGGTAGAAAGCTCCTCTAAACAGGTTACCACCATTACCGGTAACATGATACTTTGCTTCCCCCTCCTTTAGAATTTTCCTTTGTACAAAACCTATTCTAGAAAGGTTTCCAGCTCAGTTTCCCAGGATTCTAGGGCATATAAGGGATACAGAACAAAGGAAGTATTTCACCATTCTCTTTTGCATTTGGGGTTAGTGTTTCTACTGGTATAATGATAGCAATGGCTCCTGGCCATAAATATAATTTGTTTGCATTTTCCAATGTGGAATTTGTAGATTTGGGAAGAACACAATGTTAGGAATATTGATATGAATCTAAGCCACTTTTCTAAGAAAAAAAGGGTGTTCATTTCAACAAAAAGAATGTTGATCTTCATATGGAATGGAATGTGGTGGAGGTGGAACTTTGGGCTATAACATTTTTTAAAGGAAGTAAAACCCATGGAGAGATACATTGCTGCAATCAACAGGGAAGACAATGAAATAAGCAACAAGGGATTGCCAACAGGGATAGCAATAACAAATGAAACTAGTTTAGAAACAAAACTGTCAAGAAAGATGGAAGGAAACTCAAATTTGCTTAATGAAGCCATAGGCTTTTTCCAAAGAACGAGAAAGTTCAGTCCAAAGAGATGTGAAACCTTTTCTAGTTTCCCCCTCCTTTCTCTCTTTTTTTCACTAGGTTGACATTTTTTGAGACCAGTACATATTGTGTTATATATCTCTGTCTCATTGTCTTCTGTCATCTAAGTAACACCTCTTTTACTGCTACCAAAATGGCTACCCGGCTGCTGGGTCAGACCAATTATTTCTTAAATGGTTTGCATTCACCTACACTTCAAATGTGCAGCTTTGAGAAACAAAATAACAGCACCTCATTCTCAGTCTGTTCCCAAGATCCATTATGCTAGCAACACATCTGTCTGCTCAATTAAAGACCCAATGACTACAAAGCAACTGTATATCATTTGTATTACCTTTCTGCAACAGACACTTTATTCACAAATATCTGACTCCAAAAGGTCCTTTTCTGCTTAGCTAGGTGCTTTATCCCAGCTTGAATTTAATTTTTTCCCAAAGTCAACAATATACTTGAAGCAGGGATTTCCATGCCTTGCATATATCTATATTTGAGACCTTCCTCCCCCCTCCATTTCCTTATTTATTTTGCACAAATATGTTCCCCCCAATATGTTCTTTCTTTACAGCCCCTTCATTCAACCTTATTTGTCAGGCACCTTCTTTCTAATGTCAGGAAGGTCCTTGAAATATGGGGTCTTGAGAGTATTTAAGTATCTTTCCAATGGTTCTTTGTTGGATTCAGCATATTTTATAAGGATGAAATGTTACCCAATATACTGAAGAAATATAGCTTAATGTGGCAAAGACCCTTAGAAGCACTTTGAAGGAAAGCTTTTATTTAAAGAGGACAAAAATTATATTCAGGTTTGAGCCCAGACTAGAAGCTCTGAGAAAACTTGATTAGTGATCTGCAATTCTAGATCTTTTTCACTTCAGATAGTTGCTGCTTGTCACTTTGGTTCTCTTTGAGTGGGTTTTGCGGGGTGGGGGGCAAGATATCAATGTTTACAACTAAGCAAACTGTTTCCACTGTTTCTGCTTCCAAAATCTAACTCTGACAAAATATGTCCCGGGTCATGTTGAACTGACTGCTGAGTAACATTGAAATCCACCAGTGATTCACTGGTTGATCCAAACAAACAAATTAACAAACAAATATCCCAACAATGAAGAGAAGAAGTAATTCCAAGGAGAGGAATCTGTTTCTGTCTCTTAAAATGACTGCTTTGCTTCACATGTCAATGTAAAGAATGATATGTATGGTTTTATTTGACTGAATTAAAAAAAAAAGTGTATAACCTGAATGGAAGTATGGAATATGAGAAAATTAGTTGTTAAATAAGTTCTATACTTTTTAAAATAATGTGCATCTGCCATTCTCCAGAGCATCCTATTGTGGAAATAATAAACAATAGGATGCAACTCTGGACTAGCTTTGCTCTAGAGGAAGAGCAAAACTGGGAGAAGAGTCTTCTCTTTTTCTCATTGCAGGGCCTCCCATGAAGTGTGGAACAGCAATTTGAGTGTTGGAATAACACTTTGTGAGGCCAAGATCTGTATCCATTGGATGACCTTTGATAAGTTGTACTCACTTAGTCTTAGAAGAAGTCAATGGCAAACCTCATTGGAATAAATTTTTAAATTTTAAAATAGCTTGAAGTGTTGCAGGAAGAAAGGGGGAAAATCCATCATGCTGGCACTCTAGCATCATCATCATCATATCGGGATGAAGCCAATGTCATTGAAATCCTGGCTGGTTACTCTCAACTAGAGTAAATCTATTGAATCAACTGTTGGATGATAAGTCAACTTGTGAATAAATCCAATTGATTCAATGGTTCTGCTATGTTTGAGAATAACAGTAAGATCTAGGTCATAGTCTACCTCATTTTTAAGATCATGACTCATGGGATAGAGATAGTTTCTTCAGGTGTAAAGTTAACCCACTGAAATCAATGAGATTTAAGTTAGTCATAACTGACTTTGACATAAATTCTAGTACTCTCTGTTGTAAGCATGAGCAAACCTGCACCCAGTCATCAGTAAACAGGGCAGTACATTTTGAGTAAAAAGGGGGAAAAACAATTTCTGGGACTCATTCTAAACACAATTGCAATGAATTAACCAGTAATCCATATTAATTTATCAGTTTTTGGTTAGGGGGAAGCTTCAGTTTTAGCCCAACTGCTTCTGCTGATACAATTAATTCTTAGCACATAAAATGAATGTGAAGTTGAAAAAAAGAAAGAAGATATTTTAGAAATAATCTTATAGTGGGAAGAAACAATGGAACTGTGCAGACAGATTAAGGCTTAATGTCACAACAGCTTATGGTATGAACAGAATGTGCCCTTGCATGATTCTGTTTAACAAGTGACATCCAACAGAGGAGGCGAGAACTATAGGGCGTTTTGACATGAAAAATGTGAATTTGCTGTTTGAGTATTTACTTGAGCTCACAACTAGCGGGAAATGAGGCATGAAATGTATTGTCAAACATACAGAGTTCCAAATATAATGCATTACTTTAAGTTGAACATTGCTTTTAGGGCATCTGCCAAGGCTCTGAGAGCCAGCTACATATATGAATGCATGCACAATGGGCTAAATGACAGTGGATTCCTTTTACTTCCTGATTCTTTTACTTGATTAACTGGACAACTTCAGATAGTTTTGTTTACTTTTTTAAAAATTTTAACTTTTCATAAAATCCATTTGTTATGTCAAATCTAATAATAATGCAACAAAAAAGTAGGATCACAATAGAATCAAGTCAACAGATAATTCCTTGAACACCTTACATATCTGTGATTTAATTTATCTGGATAGCCCTTTCACCAGTTCAGATCACAACTATTTCACTTCCATTGTTTCCCTTATTTTCATACCTGCAGAGAGCAATACTCCAACTAATGGCCAGCATCATTCCTTGCTATATACATTATAATGTGGACACTTACTATATAAAATATAATATGGATGTAAAAGAGAAAAATATCATAGACAGGTACAAAAGTGAAAGCCAAAGCATGGAAAAGTTACTTTGGGAGAAATTACAACTCTCAAAGTTTTGTTAGGTAGTGAATCCAAGTTTCAGTCCTGATTTAAAGGAGGCTGTCCAAGGTGCTGAACTCTGCTCCAAAAATACATTCAGCACTTTGGATAGCTCCCTTAAGTTCAGGTTGAAACCTTGCGTGGATTGACTGCTCCAGTGGCATAGAAACTACCACACGCCACTGAATATTGTTAATGTTGCTTTATGGTGAATGCAGTTCAATATGGTTTTCCTTCTCTTACAACCCTGAGTATATGTGTATGTGCCTTCAAATTGCCTGTTATCTTATGATGACCTCATGAATTTGATAGGGTTTTCTTAGGGAAAGGATACTCAGGGGTGATTTTGCCAGTTCCTTTCTCTGAAATATAGCCTCCCTCTGGTATATAACTAGGTATTTGGTCATGATCTCGCATCCAAGTACTAACCAGAGCTGAGCCTGCTTAGCTTCCAGGATTGGATCTGGTGCCTTAAGGGTATTTTGGTAAGCCCTGCAACCTTACATTTGAATTAATGTGGAAGGCTCCAGCCCACACCATAGCTGACCTCTTGTTTTAAAAGGCTCAAATCTCATCTGCAGGGGTATATCTGTGGTAGTACAGTAATGGTGAAATTCAAGAAGGGATATCAGACTACAGCCCATGAAACATATTTAAATGAAAACACATCGTGAACTTTACCAAGTCCTGTTTCCAATGATTAAACTTGGAAATGGATGAATTGTGAGGCTGTAAACCAATGACAAAAAAGAAAAAAAAATGTCATAGTTATTACTTTGATCACCTTCAGCTATTCCATAATTCTATAGCCAAAGAGGAAATCCAAATAGCAAGCAGTCTCTCAAATAGCTTCCAAGATGTAATATGCGAGTTCAGACTACCAATGAGTTTAGGGACAAAACTGCAAGGATCTGTTTTATGAGCCTCTGCTATGTCTGTTCATCTGTTCTAAACCATTTATTATGACCCTCTTTGAATATTTTTATCTATAAAAATATGTTAACAGCTGAAGTCCAAACATAACAAAAGACACTGTTAAAACCAACAGCTACATGAAAGTAATTTTCTTCCTAGAACCTCATCATTCAGACTCATACTTGTATATAAGTTACCAAATATCAATCAAGGGTTTTTCTTTCCTGCTTGTGTAATTTCACTCCTTGCTTGTAAGGAGACTAACACTGTAAGGGCCTCTGGCACTGGTCACCTGCTTTCAAATAAATATATATATATGTATACACACATACATACAAATCGACTTCTTATGCTCAAATCAAAGCTACAATTTCAGCAACCTTCATTTTCAGACTGCTTGTATTATTTCAGCTGGCAAAGTCTGCACAGAAATTAATAATAGCTTTCCCATCTGCAAATAAAAGTGTGGCACTTTAAATTTTTGGCAGCAAACTGGCATTTTGTCATTTAATCATTTCACATCATTACACTGCAATATGCAATGTAATGATATGACACTCCTAGATGACAAACACTGGGTACCTCCTGTACTGGAAGGAATAATGTAATAGGAAGGAAATTATATACTTAAAGCTGCCAGAGTTTCACTCCTACAAGTTAGGATTAAGATATTTTGTCTGAGAAATTGCAAGGAGAAAGGGGAAAAAAGGAGACACTCACCTACAAATGCCCTAGATAACCCTTGAAGTGATTTTGGCTTTTAAAACTGGGCACTCAGTGCCCACTCACCTGTGACAGCACATGTCATGGCTTGTGCATGATGTGGTTGAATTCCTGTGCTCAGTAGGTGAGTGTGGCCAAGTATCTACCACATTCGTAGCTGAGAGTGGCCGTGATGGAAAGCTACAAAGAAACCCAGAACTGTAACCGGTTTCTGGCACAGCTCACAGGAATCAAATATAAATTCACAATTAACCTAGTGGTTGTTTATGGTTATATTCATCCTGTGCTCTTTAAAATATGGAGAAAAGTGCTTGTGTACTTTTTGCTTTCCCATCATCAGAAGGAAGCTGTCTGGGAACATCAGATTCATTTTCTTTTCTTCTAGGCCAGAGCCTGGTGGCTTCCATGTCAGTGAAAGGGAACTATCCAAGGAGCTGAAACTATTTTCGTAATGATAAGGTTCAACACCTTGGATAACACCATTAATGTTTGGATAAATTAACTGCCCCTCTGACACAGAAGCCACCAGCTGCTGCTGGATGGATCCCACCACCTTTCCCCTTACCTTTTCCAACACCATGTTGGATGAACTGTTTTATGACTCTGAATATTTGCGCAATATTTTGTGGTTGACAACAGTATTTTAATATATTACCTTTATATGGACCAGAACTTGGCTGGTGTTTGACCCTGGGTTTACATCAGGGTTTGTGAATTTAAGGAAGTTGCAGAAGCACTTATTCAGTGACTCTTTGTCCAGTGCTCCTATATAAGTAAGGCAGCATCTGCAGCATAGGAGTGTATCCCCATGATCATTTAATGAGCACATGACCAGTGGGTATCTGGAGTTTTGCATACTAGAACTGAAAAAAGAAGTTGCTCTCCCAGACTAATTTGTTGGCCAGATGAAGCAAAGATGCAGCTCAAATACTCCTCGTCCTCTCTCAGTCATTAAATGGCCAGGGGATGTACTGTGGATTCTGTCTTATTTGAGAATGGAAAACATCTCAACAGAACTGTTCTGATGGAGCATTTTGTTCTGCCAGCTATTGTATAGGATCTTGGTCAAAGAATTTGAATTTGGGATTGTTTTTTCTTCCTTTTGTCTCCCAAAGGAATAAATAAGCATAAGCAAAACTTCACATAGTTAACGAATGAACATAAATATGTTGTAATTGATAAGAAAATTGGGAAAGGTGAACCTTAGTAAAAGCACACATCAAAATACAGACCAATTTCCATGGAGGGAACAAAAAAAGTCTCCTTACCTGACACTGAACCTGCTATCAAATGTGAATGCTAGTAGAGTTCCAAGAAATGCAACAAAAATGACTCATGATCTGAACACTCTGTGATGATAAATGGAATTCTGGTAGCAATGGTATTTCCGTCTTCTTTTAGTCAGGAATATATGAAAAATTGTGGCCAGCTTTATTATAGATTAGAATGGAAGTTATCATTGAATCTGTGATACTTTATTGAACTACAATTTAATGGTGTAACATTGATAACCCTTTTAAGGGGTTTAGAAGACTTACTACTGTCCGCTGGGGAAGCCTCAGATATGTTAACCTTAAAATAAGACCTATGACTTGTTTGGATTTGTGGTTCTCTCTTGAAATAGAATTTAAAAATTAAAAATCTAAAAGATAGTCCTATAGGATTTTTGTAAACTTTCACAAACAATTTTTTCTCCAAAAGTCCCAGAATGCACAACATCTCATGTGACTAGACCATTTTCTTGACTGGGTGACTCTGGTTGAGATCCTGTATCATGGGATACAGTGTAATAGTTCTTCAAGGACAACCGTACTATGGGTCTCCTCTCACTTCCTGTAGGACTCATTCCAGGACTCATTGTTTAGCTGCTACAGCCCCGCTTCATAGCCAATCAGTTGTGGGGCATCAGAGATGCATCTGGCTATGTTCCTACAGCTAAACACAGACTGATAACATCATCCACCAAGACTTACCAGAGTTCTATGGGGATCTCAGCAGATGATATCATTATTCTGCATCTGACTATGAGGGCATAGTCAGAGACTTCTCCGATCCCTCCCAACACTCTCTACCAGTCACTGGGTGGCCATGGAGTTCTGGAGAACCTAGGTGTGGTGGAATCAATGATCATGATGGAGGAATTCTGACCTCCCCAATGACCAAAAGAAGACATGCACAGGCATTCAGTAGACTAACTCTTGCATATGTTGCTAACAAGATGCCAGCTTCAGAGGGCTGAAACACCCTTTTTATCAAGTATGAGGAAAAATTGCAAATAATTTTTACATCAGAGTGCAGTAGATATGGGGTGTGTGCAATTTTGTGCCTCTGGGATCCTCAGAGGACCACAGTGACTTCCAAGAATGCCTAAACACTTCCGGTTATAAAAATGGGGCTTTCAAAATATTAAACATAAAAGGGTGATCAAGATAAGGAATCTGCATAGCCCAGGGAATCTAAATGGATGAACTGCTACAAAAAAAGCCTTGGTGGCCGCAGGTGGTCCCAAGGCCATATTTTGTCACTCTTCTGCTTGATATTCCTAGTCCACTATCAGACCAGTCTTTTAAAAAGTGGAGAAAAAATTATCTTTGTCTATATCAGCATTTCATTAGTCTCATGCCCATATACCTATACACTATCCACAGGCTCTAACCTATATAGAAGCAAATCATGGAATGAGATTGAGGTCATATTGGCCATCTCACTCAGGTGTCACACACTGATTGGTTTGGGCTCATGGAGCATGCAGATATATGGTCTATATATGTTCAATCTCTCTCTGGTACCTGCAGGTTATCAAGTCAGGCAAATAAAGTCTTTTAACACACATAAGTTTTGTGCTTATCCCTTTCTGCCACCCTGAATCCAGCAAGGCAAGGAACCACAATTGAAAGGAGTAAATACTAAATCAAGGAACTATCAAGAACCACCCAAAAGCCAGGATTCGGCCTGCAAAACTAGATGAGGATCTTTCCTACATTGTTATTGCACCACCATTGAGCTGGTTGGGACTGATAGTTTTCTATGGCTCTGTAAACTGTGTCTCTTCCTGGATCTTCTGATGCAGATTAGACATGAGGATTGTTTCCTCTTTGTCTATCAGAGTAGGCCAGAGGGAGGAAAAGTTTTGGGAATGCATCATTAACACAGCAGTTGAACTGTTACATCTGAGCTCAGACACAGGCTTGTGTTGTCTGTAGAAACCTAAGGAGAATATCAGTCTCAAAGGCAGTGATTCCTTAAATGTTGGTTTAATTGTTTTAAACATTTTTAAAAACAAATCTAAACATGATCAAGTGACTGGAGAACTTGCTAAATCCACATTCTAAAGAAACTGATAAGTAATATGGAAATGATGTCATTCTTGACTCAGTTCTTTACTGTAAACAACACCCTCTTGAAGTCAGTAGAAGATTCTGGGATCTTTCCTATAGCCTTACCAACCATACATTTGTACAGATTTCTTAGCATGAGGAATTATCCTATACATACACTGCCTTTCCTAGTCCCAAAAGTATGGTTCTTTTATATATTTCCACTGGGTTGACTCTGCTATTGAGATTTATCCAGGTCTATAATTCTGCGTCTATGATTCTACGTCTTCTGGCAGCAAGTTCCATCCATTCCCACCATAAAATTTGAGGAAGATGGCTGCTGCTAGTGGGGTCATTGTCAATGAGATTAGACAAAGGAGCATCTCCCCTCTGGGAGGACAATGGCAAGGGCTTCCCATCCTGTTCAAAAGGAGGAGTGTTGTGTTCCTTCAACATTTACTTTCAGAGCTGCCTGCATTTACCATATTTGAGGGCACTGTCAGTCTACAGTAGAAAGGATGTATTTTCATAAGAGTCAGAGGAATACCATGTCTCAGGGAGGAGCAATTACAAGTGTACTGAGTGGGGATGAGGGAGACTTAGAAAGTGTACAGTTACATTGTAACAGGACAGAAAACAGCAACAGGGTGCTAATTGCCATTGAGTTGTCTCCAAATTTGAATAACTTGGATAGCTTTGGCAAGTCTCCCAGGGTAAAAATACTGCTGGTGGATGTCACGCCACTGTATGGTAAAACAACTGTCACTCAGGATTTGATCCTGGGTAAGCATTGCCAGCTGACCTGTATTACAGAGACCTAGTTGGATGAGGTGGCAGGAAAGGGGAAGTTATCTGTTTCAGCTTAACCCACTGGAAGCCTCTCTGTAGCAGCAAGGGAGGCCTGGGAGGTGTGACATTGCAGTGGTCTGTTAGGATTCTGTTCCTTTGTGTAAATGTCCCATCCCACTTGAGTTTGAATGTGTGTCTCTGAAGATGGCTTGCTGGGATATAATAGAGATTCTGTTGGTATATCCATCCCACGCTTAAATAGTTTCCCTTCCTATGCTAGCAGAAATCATTTCAGGTTAGCGTTGGAGTCCCATCAGCTTGTTCTTCTGGACAACTTCAATAGCCATTCTGAGATTGCCCTGTGGAAATGGCTCAAGGCTTCATGCATCTGTCCCAAGTGGTATCTGGTCTCATTCATGCTGATGATCACATTCTGGGTGGGGTGATGCACATCTGGGAGTGGAGCAACTGTCTATAGTTCTGTTGTCATGGGCAGATCACCACCTGGTCAGGTTCAAAGTCAGTGGGATTGAGAAGCTCTACAGGGTTCAGGAACAATTAAGACATTCTGCTGATGGATCTGGATGGCTTCTTTATGACTCAGCATTTCCTGATGTCTCAGCAGGTGATTCTGTCAAAGCTCTGGTCAACTTCTGCTATGAGAACGGGCCAGGACAGTGAACACAATTGCTCCTAATTGCTCTCATGGAGTAGAGCCAAACTAGCTCCCTGGTTTTACAGGGATCTGGAAAGTGAGAAAGCAATCAGAGTGAGATTGGCAAAACACTCAGAGTAAGGCCAATAAACATGGGCTAGAACCCATCTGAAAGCCTACGCTGTGGGCAAGCTATTATCTCCAACCATTACATTTGCAAAGAGCTGGCCAGTGGAACTGTTACAAATGATGGAAGGTCTATTATACATTGGCTTGAAAGAAGAGAATCCAAACCACTGGATATCCCATTGTGATCACCTTCCCTGCTACTTGGCATATAAAATCACTCATCTATACTCTGGCATAGAATCATAGAATCATAGAATCATAGAATCATAGAAATTCAGAGTTGGAAGAGACCACACAGGCCATCCAGTCCAACCCCCTGCCATGCAGGAACACCCTCAAATCAATCCTGACAGATGGCCATCAAGCCTTTGCTTAAAAACCTCCAAGGAAGGAGCCTCCACTACACTCCAAGGCAGCAGATTCCACTGCCGGACAGCCCTGACTGTCAGGAAGTTCTTCCTGAGGTTCAGGTGGAATCTCCTTTCCTGCAGCTTGAATCCATTGCTCCTTGTCCTGGTCTCTGGAGCAGCAGAAAACAAGTCCCCTCCTTCCTCTACGTGGCATCCCTTCAAATATTTAAACATGGCTATCATGTCTCCTCTTAACCTCCTCTTCTGCAGACTAAACATACCCAGCTCTCTAAGTCTATCCTCATAGGGCATGGCTTCCAGGCCTCTCACCATTTTGGTCGCCCTCCTCTGGACTTGCTCCAGCTTGTCAATATCCTTCTTGAATTGGGGTGCCCAGAACTGGACACAGTATTCAAGATGGGGTCTAACCAAAGCAGAGTAGAGTGGTACCAGTACCTCCCTCGATCTAGACACCATACTCCTATTGATGCAGCCGAGAATTGCATTGGCTTTCTTGGCTGCCGCATCACACTGCTGACTCATGTTCAGCTTGTGGTCTATGAAGACTCTTAGATTCCTTTCACACGTACTGCTATCCAGCCACGTGTCCCCCATCCTATATTTGTGGATTCCATTATTTCTGCCTAAGTGTAGGACCTTACATTTCTCTCTGTTGAATTTCATTTTGTTCGCCCTGGCCCAGCTCTCCAATCTATCCAGGTCATTTTGAATTTTGATCCTGTCCTCTGGCGTATTAGCAACCCCTCCCAATTTGGTGTCATCTGCAAATTTGATGAGCATGCCCTCTATTCCTTCATCCAAGTCATTGTTAAAAATATTGAACAGCACTGGGCCCAGGACAGAACCCTGTGGCACCCCACTAGTCACTTCTCTCCAGGATGAAAAGCAGCCATTCGTGATCACCCTTTGGGTTCGGTCAGTCAACCAATTACAAATCCAACTAACAGTAGCCCTGTCCAGCCCACATTTTACTAGCTTCGTTGCAAGAATGTCATCGGGAACTTTGTCAAAGGCCTTACTGAAATCGAGATATGCTACATCCACAGCACTCCCTTCATCTATCAAGCTAGTAACTCTATCATAAAAAGAGATAAGATTAGTCTGGCATGACTTATTTTTGAGAAATCCATGTTGACTTCTCGTGATTACCGCGTTGCGTTCTAAATGATTAGAAACTGACTGCTTAATGATCTGCTCCAGGATCTTTCCGGGTACTGATGTCAGGCTGACTGGGCGATAATTATTTGGGTCCTCTTTTTTTCCCTTCTTGAAGATGGGATAACATTTGCTCTCCTCCAATCTGTTGGAACTTCTCCTGTCCTCCAAGATTTCTCAAAAATTATAGCAAGCGGTTCCGAAATGACCTCTGCCAGCTCTTTTAATATCCTAGGATGCAATTCATCTGGCCCTGGAGACTTGAATTCATCCAATACGGCCAGGTATTCCTCTACCACCTCTCTACTTATTACGTGCCACATTTCCTCTGCTTCCTCCCCTGCTCCCCAACCGCCAGGTTGAGTGCTTGTATCCTTCTGGGAAAATACGGAGGCAAAGAAGGTGTTAAGTAGCTCTGCCTTTTCTCTCCCCCCTGTGAGTAATTTGCCATCTTCTCTGCGTAGCCACCCTACTGTCTCCTTCTTTTTCCTTTTGCTGCGGACATATTTAAAAAAACCCTTTTTATTGTTTTTAATGTCTCTGGCCAGCCTAAGTTCGTTCTGTGCTTTAGCCTTTCTGACTTCCTCCCTACATCTCCTAGCTACTTGCTTAAATTCTTCTTTGGTGGTTTCCCCCTTCTTCCATTTCCTATACATGTTTCTCTTAACTCTTAGCTCAGCTGAGAGTTCTTTAGTCAACCATTCTGGTTTCTTCAGATGCCTTCCATTTTTCCTCCTTAATGGCACTGTTTTAGACTGTGCCTTCAGTATCTCCTTTTTAAGGAACTCCCATGCCTCTTGAACTCCTTTCCCTTTAACTATTCCTGACCACGGAATTCCAGCCAGGAGCTCCCTAAGTTTACAGAAGTCCGCTTTTTTTAAAATCTAAGATGAGTGTCTGGCTACCCTTCTCTTCTCCTTCCCACTGAATGCTAAATTCCAACAGGGCATGGTCACTCCCCCCTAAAGATCCAACCACTTCTACCTCATTCACAAGGTCATCCCTGTTGGTCAAGACCAGATCTAGAATATTTGATCCCCTTGTGGCCTCTTCCACCTTCTGGACCATGAAGTTGTCTGCAAGACAAGCAAGAAACTTGCTGGACCTTGCTGTCTTGGCAGAGTTTGACTGCCAGCATATATCCGGGTAATTGAAATCTCCTATTATTACTGTATCCCTCCTCTTTGAATGTGCAGTCATTTGGTTGAGGAAGGCGTCATCAAAGTACTCAGCCTGGGTTGGAGGTCTGTAGTAAACCCCCAGCAGAATATCCCTATTGTTTCTCGCTGCCTTAATTCTTACCCAAATGCTCTCTACCTGGCTTTCTGGGTTTAAGTCCTGGATCTCTTCACAGGTGAAAACATCCTTGACATACAAGGCTACTCCTCCTCCTTTCTTGTTTGGTCTATTTTTACAAAACAGGCTATACCCCTCTATTCCTGTATTCCAATCATGAGACTCATCCCACCAGGTCTCAGTGATGCCTATCAAATCGTATTTATTTTCTTGTACTAGGAGTACAAGCTCATCCTGCTTGTTTCCCATACTCCTTGCATTAGTGTAGAGACACTTAAGTCCCTTGGGCCCTTCCTGCAAGTCCTGTACTATTGATTCTACTCCTCCCGCCATTGGCCACTTGTACTACTTGTCCAGTATCATTTGGGCCTTTTACCCCTGTGTTCTCTGAGTCCTTGCCCTTAATAATATTGTCTCCCTCCCCAGTGGAACTTAGTTTAAAGACCTCTTAATCTTCCTTGCAAGACTGTTAGCAAAAACATTCCTGCCAAGTTTTGTGAGGTGCAGCCCATCCCTCGTCAGAAGCCCATGTTCATGGAAATTCAGGCCATGTTCCAAAAACCCAAACCGTTGTTGGCGGCACCATGTGCGGAGCCAGTTGTTGACCTCTACTATTGCCCTTTCCCTATGTGCGCCGTATCCTTGAACAGGGAGGAGAGACGAAATGACCACCTGCACACCAAGGTCCTTAAGCTTCGTCCCCATACACTCGTAGTCCTTTGCAATGTGGTTTAAGCTGCTCCTCGCAGTGTCATTGGTTCCGACATGAACCAAAATGAGGGGCTTATAGTCAGTGGGTTTGACTAGCCTGGTTAGCCTCTCCGTTATGTGGTTGATCCTGGCCCCAGGAAGACAACAGACCTCTCGATTGAGCTTGTCCATTTTGCAGATTGCTGTTTCAGTTCCTCTTAGCAAAGAGTCCCCAACAACCAGAACTCGCCTCTTCTGAGGCTTCCCCTGGGCTCCTCGATAAGTGTGTTTTACTAGGACTGCCTGAGCATTCTGTTGAGGCTGGGAGCGTTGATCTAGTTCCCGTTGCCGATGTTGGATTCTTTCTTGTTGACATTCTGTTCCCTCTGCGTAGTGCTCCTCTTTGTCTGTAAGTCCAAGTACATCAAAGCGATTGTGTAGGTTAAGAGTCTCTGTTACCTTTTTGATCCTTTTACTCCTCCGTGTGACATTTGCCCAAGCCTGGCGCTGTGTACTGGCTTCCTGATCTGGCAGCTCCTCCGTGTATTTGGAGTTCTGGTAGGTCTTCTCTACCCTATCCAAAAACTCCTCCCCTTCCCTGATAAGGTGGAGATCAGAAACTCGTGCCTCCAGCTGGCGAACCTTCTCCTCCAAGAAGGTGACCAGCTTGCACTTGGTGCAGGTGTATCCGAGAACCTCTTGTGGCAAGAAAAGGAACATGCCACAAGTGTTACAGGTGACTACAGCAGCTCCCTCTCCTTCCATCCTTGAAACTACAGAGAGTAGTACAGGAGAAGCTCGAGAAAGTAAAGGAGTTCAAGTGCACGCGCCGAAGGCGCTTGCCGTTGGTAGCTCCTAATAAAGCTCCTCCCCGCTAGCTGCCTCCTCCCCCTTGTTAGTCAGACCGTGTGATCAGGCAGAGCCCACGGCCAGGACAATAGCCAGCAAACAATAGCAAGCAAATAACAAGCAAGGCCCCTCAAGCACAGCAAAAACAAGCAAGGCCCCACAAGCACAGCAAAAACAAGCACAGCAAAAACAAGCACAGCAAAAACAAGCCTGTAAAACACACCTGGTCTAGGATGTCTTCACAGGCCCAGCTATCATAAATGCAGATCCAACGGATATATCTTTAGCCCCTGCTTATCTAGTGATAATGGATACTTATCAATTTGTACTGTCTAAAATGAGCAGGAATGGGTAGAGAGAACTCTGTCAATGCCTGTTTAAAATAAGCAGAGTCCCATCATGCCTAAAGGCCCATTGTTGAAAAAGCCCCCTTTAAATCCCACTGTATTGGGCAAGTCAGTTTCCAGCATCCCATACACTCCAACAAGGTGCTGGATCATCTAGTAGCCTCCCAGCACCAGGGATTCCTGGATGAGAACAACTATCTAGATCCATTTCAGACTGGTTTCAGATCTGGTAATGTCTGTCTCCTTAGTGGAAGTCTTCATCCAGGAAGTGGAAGGAGGAAATGTATCTCTGTTGGTTCTTCTGTGTATCTCAGTGACTTTTGACACCATCAGCCATGGCATCTTTCTTGGCCAACTTGTTGAGATTGGACTTAGAGGCCCTATTTTCCATGGTTCCATTTCTTCCAGGAGGGGGAAAACCAGAAAATCGTGCTATGGATTCCTGCTTGATCCCTTGACTATTTTCCTGTGGGGCTTTGTTCTCCATGCTATTTACCATATGCGTGAAACTGCTAGCAGGGATTTTCTGGAGTGTGGGGGACCTGTGCAATCAGTATGTAGACCATACCCTACTCTATTATTCCCTTCCACCCCAACCCAAGAAAACTGTTTCAATTCTAAAACAATGCATGTCATCCATAATAGACCAGATGGAGGTGAACAAATTGAAACTTAATCCAGATAAGACAGAGGTGTCCCTAGTCAATTAAAAAGCAGATCAGGGAATATGGGTTCAGCCTATGCTAGATGGGGTTACGCTCCCCTTGAAGAATCAGGTCCACAGTTTGAGTATACTCAAATCCAGAGTTCAGAACCCTGAAATAAGAAGCTCAGGCTTCTGAGGTGGCAATGAGGGCATCTGTAAAGTCAAAGCTAATGCACCAGCTGTGACCATTCCTAGAGACATTGGACCTCTCTACAGTGACACATGCCTTAATGACATCCTATTTGGATTATGCAGTTCACAAGTGTCTGCCTTGGCAAAGTGCTCAGAAATTTCAGTTTAAAGACGTGCAGCCAAATTGTTAACTGGGACTGGCCACACAGAGCATGTAACTCCCTTGTTGCGACAGCTCTGCTGTTGGCCTTTCTGTTTCTGGGCACAATTCAAAGATCTGGTTAAAGCCCAGATGGTTCAAGACCAGGTTATTTGAAGGACTGTTTTCTCTCATATTAGTCTGCCTGTTTTTGATATCTTTAGGGCACACCCTTCTTTCTATGCCACCACCAATACATGTTCATCCGGTGGCAACATGGACCTTCTTGATGACTTTTCCCAGACTCTTGAACTCCCTTCCTAGAGAGGCTAGACTGACATCCTCCATGCTATCCAGTCATAGACACATGAAGACATGTTTGTTTCAGCAGCCTTTTGAGGACTGATTGCTCTTAACAAAAGTGCATTTAATAATGTGTTGTTTGTTTTTGTCATTTTTCTTTTTACTGTGTATGCTGTTAAATTGCTTTTTATTCTATTGATAGTTATTTATATTTTAATATTTGTACATGCAAACTTTTACTAGTATCTAACTTTGAGTCCCAGGGATAGGGAAAAGGTGGGAAATGAACAAACAAACTTTGATCTCTTTTGTTCAACAATTGGACCACTGATATCAAAAGCACCATTCATAGAAACAACCCTTACAAACAAATTCCTGAACTGACAAAGAATTTTTGACTGTGAGAGGAGAAGAGGCCACAGGCCAGCCGGTAATGACTTCTTTATTATTCTGAGGGAAAAACTTGGTAACAGAAATAGAATTCTACCCAGGGGGTAAGGAAGACTGCTTACATGGATTTGAAGAGTTTTTCCACAGAGCACATTCATGTATAAGATTTAAATCTTATCTATCTATCTATCATCTATCTATCATCTATTTTGCAATTTCTCATGTCTATAGTGGGAATGAAAATCCAATTGGCTAGAATGTCTCTTGATCTACCTGATTGTGTATCCATCCTTTTACCAACCCTTGTATTTACATATTTATATCTATAGCCAGGGCAACATTTTGGGATTAATAAATGTCCCATGAAAATATGAGAAGTAGACATTATGCCCTAACCCTGACAATGAACACATCCAAAGGTGATTGGTAGTGTCCATTGGGGATGTAAATGCTTGACTATTTCATTCTTGCAAGTGGGGATGGATAATTTCCCCTGTTTTCTCCCTGCTGACTTAGAAAACAAATGTTTATGCAATGTCCAATGCTGAATTGTTTGGGGAAATTATTCCAAGTAGAAATATGAATGGGATTTTTGTGAGTAATAGAATTCTGAGGTTTTGTGAAAAAAACAACAACAGATGTCCATTTGTGGATTTTGAGTGTTTTTTCTTTTCTTTCTTTATTTCTTTCTGTTGTTGTTGTTGTTGTTGTTGTTGTGCATGCCAGATTCCTGCTTTCTGTGGAAAAAAAAGCTTCAACAAAAATATAAATCCCCATATGGCTATTTTTGTGCAAGATTGCTGGGTTTCTTTTGTGCAGAGCATTTTTGCGAAAGTTTTTTGATGCACAGAGAACAGCACTCTTGCACACAAACATGTGGCAATCTGGAAACTGTGCTTTCTGTGCAAAATAATTTGGATTGTTGCACAAAGGCATGATTGTTAAACAAATAGTTATAACTCACACGTCTATTTCTGTGCAGAATAATTTCAAAAAGAAAGAAAAGAAAAAAGGAAAGGAAGGGAAGGGAAGGAAAACCTGGATATGCAAATTCTGGACAAAACCTGCACAAAATTCTTACCACTATGTTATTCTTCCTGTCCACATTTCCCAAGAGTCAGGAAAGCCATTTTTGGCAAAGAAACGAATAGTGGTAAGTATTCTTTACATCCCTTTCTATTCCATATTTTAGTCTGAACTCTAATGGAACTTGCCAAGGTACTGAATTGACTTTTGGAGATGGGGTTCATCACCTCAGATAGTTCCTTTAAAGTTCAGAGTAAATTCAACAGTGGATCCACAGTCCCGCTGACATGGAATACCTCATCTGCTTCTGACAACACTCTAATCTCACTGAGATTATAAAATGCCCTGCAATCTATTATGGCTTTTTTCAAAAAAATCATAGCTTATGAGAGTCAAAGTAGTAGCACACTGTTTTACAATTACCTATAATATACTATCACTGAGATCCTACATCACATAATTGCAAATTGCCTAACTGTGTCTTGTCTCCCAACCCAATTGCCCAAACTTAGCTTAATAGCTAACAGTCATATTGAGTGATGGAGATCTGTTCTGCTGGCAGTTGGGGCACAGTAGGATGATGTTTGCAGGCCCGTCCTGCCAGTGCGACAATCAGAACCAGAACCCCTGACACAACTCCTTGTTGCATTGCAAATCACTGGCAAGAATGGGCTGGAAACATTACCCTGCTATACACCAATCTCCAGCAGAACAGCCCTCCTTCACTGGATGTGGCTGCTGGTTGCTAAAGTGGGTTTGGGGGAGCATTTGCAATTGTGGCAGTAGTTCCACAGTTGTGAATACAGACCATCCAGTTATGGATCTTACAGATCCACAACTCTAAATTATGGCCATTTCTGCTCTACTCTTATAATGCTATTATTCTACTTTCAACATCCATAGAATTCTGGGGTTTGTAGTTTACTGAAGCCAACGAGCTCTCTGGCTGAGAATTCTAAATGCCCCTCCCTAAACTGCAAACTCCGAGATTTCATAGGATGTTGAAGGTGGAATAATTGCACTATAACAGTGTAGTGCAGAAATGGCCCATGAATCTGTAAATACAATGTAGTTACAGCTTGTGGGTTTATTTTTTAAAAATGTATAAAGCAATTGCTAATGGAACTCTAAAGGAGGTTTCCCAATATTTGTGTGAACTTGCTAATGGAAGCTGCAGAGGAATTGTAAAGTAGGCAAAGGGTTGTTCCAGCTGCATAGGCTTGTGATCTACATGATCAACGTAAACGGTAAAGTGTATTAACTTGTCTGAACAGTCCTTGTCTTTCTCTCATAGCCACCCCTTCTAATTAATTCAAAGCCAGCTGCCTTGCTAAGCCCCTAGATTCTGGAATGCAGCAGTTGACTAATACAGGGCTGATCTGAATGACTGAGTGTGGGGGGGAATGAGAGAGCCTATTGATCTGTCAGCCTATTGAGTGACTGACCTGTCACTTCATATTTTGGGGATAAGCAATAGGAATAGTTTGCTGATGGAGTACATTGTGAAGTCCTGTCATCATATTCAAAATCCAGAGTGACTGAACTCATAGACAGAATGGAAGATTATGCTTCCTGGAACTGCCCTGCAATGTACACTCTCAGTTGAACTTATGAACAGACTCTGTGCATATACAAAAGTTTATGATGGCCTGTGTCCTGAAAGTGAGAACTCAGCCTTAAAATCCCCGGGTTCAAATATGAAGGTTATAGCTATTCTCTTAATTAGCCATTGTGCCTGCTCTATATGTGCCACTGAACACCAACGACTGGCAAAGTTACTTATTTAGGCTACAACTCCCAGAATACCTCTGCCAGCATCGCAATTAGCCATGCTAATTGGAGGACTTGAGAAGTTGTAGCTAAAAAATTCATCTTCTCTCCCCCTCAATTCTGTTGAACAGCTCTTAAGAACAAAGCTCTTCAAACAACTTTCCACACAACCAGCATCACTCCTGCTACCTATATATGAATGTGCCCAGTCTGTAAGATTGACTCTAAGTTCATTGGCTCAGTATTAAAGGGTAGTAGACCAGTGGGCATTAGAGCGAGGGTCTTTTCAGTGGTGGCCTCAGACTTGTGGAACTGCCTTCCAGGAGATGTGTGATTAACCCCATCTGTGCCCCCCTTCTGAAAAGCTACCTTTACTGGACCTGGTTAGCTTTTAATTTCCGAACTTGTTCATTCTTTTGTTGGGCTGAAAAATGTTTGTGTGTGTGTATGTATGTATGTATGTATGTATGTATGTATGTATGTATATGTGTTATATATATATATATATATATATGTATGTGTGTGTGTGTGTATATATATATACACATACACATATACACACACATATATATGTGTCTATACACACACACACACACACACATATGTGTCTATATATATATATATAGAGAGAGAGAGAGAGTGCAGAGTTTCACCATGCTAGTAGCTAACCAAACTGGCTAAAGGATCCTGAGCACTGCCATATCCATATCCATATCCATATCCATATCCATATCCATATATATATATATATATGGATATATATGCCAGTGCCAGAATTTGGCCACCCTGCTAGCCCCTAGATTTGTGAGCTGAGGCAAAAAGGTACATTTTCTATATTCTGCTGCTAATTAATTTATTTTTTAAAATAACTAAGGCATAACTATGCAACATTACCATTGTAACATAATGAAGGATAACTTTAGTCCTTTCATGATGCACCCATTTTAGTTACTTTTATTCTTAACACTAAAATTTGGACTTAGTATTTTGTGTGCTGGAATCACAGGCCATGGTTTTGTAATATTCTAACAGTTTTCTTTTAAAATGCAACATAAATTTATCTATTTTAATTATTCCTGAATAATGAGAAAATATATACTTTTGAAAATGTGTGCCCACAATGATAGCTAACTCCTTTTAGAAGTCATAGTACTGTTGTTCTTGTTCTTGTTCCTGTTGTGTGTCTTCAAGTCATTTCCAACTTATGGTGACCTTAAGATGAACCTAACATGTGGTTTTCTTGGGAAAATTTGTTCAAAGGTTTTTTGCCATTGTTTTCTCTGAGACCAAGAGAATGTAATTTCCTCAAGATCACCTAGTGAGTTTCCATGTTTGAAAAGAGATTTGAACCCTGGAGTCCTAGTCCAACATTCAAACCACTACATTACACTGGCTTCATAATTTTCCAAGCTGTGGTTTGGGGGGTCTCTGGGCATTGTTCTCTTCAGTGGGCCACCTCATTCATCAATAAGTCTAGGAGGCCTTATCTGGCCAGAATAGTCACAGCACTCAGACTAATGCTGCATGGCTGGGTTTAGCCACCATTTAAGTGTTCCACAGTGCCCCAGGAATGCCATTACTGAAGCAGTTAGGGACCCCACCGCAAAACAAATTGGATCTGTTCAATAATCATGGTTAATAGCCATTGATAGACCTATGCTTCATGAGCACACAATTCCTCCTTTACATTCATCTCCTAGTCACTGAATTCTGTTGCAAACTGGAGCCAGATCTAGGCCACCATACCAAAACAGGTACACAATGATCACAATCAGACAAAGCCAATGGTGCAAAAGTAGATTCATTGGTGTTTCATGGACATAGCATGTTGAGTTTACCACAGAGAATGCCCATCTCCCTATGCCGTCATAAGCCAACACAAGCTATGAGTATAGAGATCTAGAAATCAGAAATTCACAAGCATGTTTACACATCTCTAAACTTAGGAAAAAATCTGAAGAATTTGCTTTTGTTTCAGGCTTGTATACCTGTGGCCATGTTCAGGAAGGCACTAGAAGGTTCACAGAGCAGAAAGGGGAGATAACACTTTGAGATGTGACTTCTGGATGGATAGCTATCATAGAAGGGAGAGCCTCTGCCCTTGTGAGATACAACTAAGGAAAGTGGAGCCACTGGTACAGCCAGGTTGCTGCCAGTAATTCTTACATTTCACTGCTTCTGCATGTTTACAAAAAGGACTATGTTAAAAATCTACTTTATTCACTGCTGGTACTCTTCTAAGGGGGAACCTGACTTTCTCTTTACTCACTTGAGATACATCATGTCATTCTCTGCCCACTTGAATTGTGTGGGCACTAATGAAAAGTGGAACAGGATCCCTCTTCACCAGAGGTTAAAACCCAGACTTTCAGCATCACAAATGCTAAGAAATATGGGGGGATGAGGTTCATTCTTTTTTTAAAAATGAAATTCTATCCAATCCATAGTTGCCTCTTATATCTAGACCTAACAGTCCAGCTTTTCTTCAGGGTTAGGTAAACAAGATAGTCATGCCCAGAGGCAGAAGAAATTGTTCAGAGGACAAAACATCTGGAAAATAGAAAGATATTTGTGAGTAACAGAAGTGATATCAGAATGCTAAGAGGTGTTTTGGATCATAGCCTTGCTAAAATGTTCATAGTAGCAAAGGGAAGAACACTAAGAGCTCTCTCTGACTAATCAAGCCTGTGATTTCTTTTGGGGGGTTTTTTCAGCCAAACTTATCTCATTGTATTGCAAGTATGAATCAGAAGCTAGAAAGCATCCCAGATTATCCAGAGCTATTTTGTTATCCAAAGCTGAAAATAAAAATGTCACATTCAGTAAATCTTGGGAAGTGTGCTCCTTTAAAGCAACTCAAAAAATGCCTTGCATTCACATTCATGGTGGAAACACTCAGCACAATTCTCTCCCATTTGATATCAATAATCCCACGTAGAAAAGAAATCATAACTCTTAACTATTATTTGAGATGACATCCTCCTTTTAACTTTAAGCTGCGTTCTTTAAACATTTCTAAACTTTTCCTCTTCCTTCCAAATGCCTTGATATGAATTTGCCTGTCATCCTAGGCTGTACACAAAGAGCGACGCAGACACTGAGCACAAAGATATCAGGAAGTGGTTTTCCTAGCAACAGTAATCATCGGAGAGATCCCAGAACATCCTTCCTATTCATGCTGCATTTTGTGTTTTGAATAGCACTGACAGGTGAAGTGGATTCATAGTATTTAATACAAAAAGAAAAAAAAAGGTATTGCTGTGGCTTGTATTGCACAAAAGCAAAAAATATCCATACTATTCATGAACGGATGAATCCATGGGGTGTTTTTCCTTCCCCTAATGTTTCAGATTATTCAAAGGCAAACACACTAATTTATCCAACAAATAAATAATCTAACTGGTGTAAGGGGAAGAGTTGGTGGCTTAATGCTTTTCTTGAGGATGTAGATAGATAGATAGATAGATAGATAGATAGATAGATAGATAGATAGATAGGACCATCCTTACCCATGACTTCCAAATGCACTATTTCCAGCTCATGCAAATGGTCATGTCCCTTTACCTAAACTAGCAGTCAGATGAGCATGGATGTGCTGAAGTGTCCATTGTATATGTTGCCACCATTGAATATAATGGGACATGAGCATTCACTTTTTTTTTCTATTTATGGAGATTCGTGGAACTGAACCCCTGCATACACAAAGGGTCCACTTTACATAGGTAAGTAGATGATAGATAGATAGATAGATAGATAGATAGATAGATAGATAGATAGATAGATAGATAGATATCCCCATCCTTAATTAAAATAATTTGTACCTCACCATGTGTGACAGTGAGAAGCCACTTTGAGAGGGGTTTCAGTACCATCCTAATTTAAGGATTCACCTGCTGTAGGTGGTTAGGATTAGACACAAGTCTCTTCTGCTTGAAGAATTGGTCTTTTGGCTAGGTTTGGTCAGTAGAAGAGCCAAAAAGTGAGTGGACAGGGTGACAGAGGAAGCCAAGTTGTACTAGACCCAAATCTTCAGAGAGGCAGCAAGAATAGTTGTAACCTCCATCCTCCCTAGGTTTGAGGGATATGAATTCAGCACAGCTTCAACTTGTCATGTGTTTGCTCAGCTGTTTCTTAGACTAATTCAAAAATTATAATTGCACGCTGCTCTGAATTGAATGGCATGCTATAAAATAGTATATATAACATATAACCTAGTAGACTTTATCAGAGTTCCTTGATTAGAAGATTGAGAAATAGTGGGCAAACTGTCTTGGATAGAATTTGTACTTTTACAATAAAAATTACCTTGTACTGTACAGCTGAAAAATAGTTGGGGAACATTTCAAGGGGAATGTTTCAGTTCTATTTCATACAGAAGAGCAGAAAGGTCCAACAGAACTAATTCAGGTCCCATATGGATTTACTGTATGTTTGAGAATCAAAAGGAGGCTAAAGGGGCTCCCTGACAATACACCATGATAGAGCTATAATTCTATTTTGACTGCCATGGCAACATCCTGTGGATTCCATGAATTTCTACATTGGAGAGGAATATTTATAATTCCCAATCAGAGAGCTCTAGTGCCTCACCAAACTATAAACTGCAGGATAATTTTGGCATACTAAAAAGAACTTGTATAGATTCTGCTTTCGATGTAAATGTTCACGCATGTATTTCCCATACTGTGTTGCACAGTGTTTCATGTCAATGCTTTACATTCATTCCTTCTTTCTTTTTGAGGGCAATTTGTTCTTTCTGCCACTGACCTTAGCCTTTGCTTACAGTTCAGCTCTGAATACAGTTTTCAGGCATGTCTTTTTTCATTGTCCTCTGGAACAGCTGGTGCAGGTAAACTTAGCTTCACCTGCTAGGAAGCATAACTGGTTTAAATGACACCACCACACTCTGTGTTTCTTCAAAGGATTCTATCTCGTTGGATGCAATGGACTCACTCCTAGATGGATGTGTGACTGAAATTAAAGCCTGGGTTCAGTATGGATTGTTCCATCCACAGTACCTCAGCAAATTACAAATCCCAGGATTCTCTGGGATGGAGCTATGATAGTTAATATGACATCAAACGGCTATAATTAGGTAGGGTAGACACAACCATTGGATTACAGTGCTTCAATGTGGTTGTAGAAGCTGGAGGAAGGGAGCTTCTGTGCACAGAGCTTCTCATAGAGTCACAGAGTCCTTCATCCAGCATTTCTGATATTTCCTCATATATATATATATATATATATATATATATATATATACACACACATACATACATATACACACATACACACACACATATATATATATACACACATACACACACACACACACGCACATATATATACTTATTTATATATATACGCATATATATAAAAGAGCATCATATAGTTACTGAACAGCATGGGAGACAACATGGAACCCTGGGCCATTCCACAGCCTAATGGTCATGGGTATGAACAGGAGTTCTCCAGTGCTAATCTCTACAACTGGCCCCATGGATAGATGCAAAACCACCATAACACAGTCCCTTCTCCCGCTACCATCTGACAGATACCAGCCAATAGGGTACCAAGATCAATGGTATTGAAAGGTCAATGGGAGATCCAGGAAGAGGAATAGGGTAGCACTCCACCTGACTTTCAGCCTGAGTGGGTTGTCAGGCAGGGCAACTAACTTTGTTTTCATAATATACCCTGCCCTAAAATTAGATTGAAATGGGTCCAGATAATCTGTTTCCCACAAGAACACCTGAAGTTTTCAGCTACTGTAGGCTTAAACACCTTGTCCAAAAAGGGATTATTTGTGATAAAATTCCTCTGGTTTCAGGGAGGTCCTCTTCAGGAGAGGGTGCACTACATCCCCTTCATGGAGCTAGACTTTTACCACAAATACACACACATACATGAACTTACCCAATCTCCTCCACTAGATTTTATCAGCCAACTTCCATGTAGTGGGATGGGCAGTGCCAAGTGTCTTGTCCATGTCATCAGGCTGCAAAAACTGACACTGATCCCAGAAAACTGGCCAGATGGCACACTGGATGCCTCTCACTCTTTAGCAACAATGGTATCTATGACATGGGATACAGCAACCGCCACTGCCCCTCAGTGGTCGTTTCTCACATATAAATGATTCCTTGCTAATGCTACAAATACATGCTGTGCATGTCTCAAAATACTCTTGAGTGTGTAGTTTAAGGATAGTCTTAAAACCTGAGACTGTAAAAAATCAAAAGTGAGAAAATCTGAAAATGAAAGCTTGTCCATCTAGGCTTAGCAGTTTGAGTGCTGAATTCTTAAAATCTGTGTTTGAAACTGTGTATATCCAGTCATGTTATTGCTGAACTAGAGTTACTATCTTTTTTTTCCCAAAGAGACGCCTCGGTAACAAAACTTAATTGTAAGTTCTCCGGCAAATATTTTTGGTTTGTTTTAGAAAGACGTTCAGCCCATAAAACACCGCTCCTTTACTGTTAGTAACTGTCTGCTTAAATTATTTTTGAAAGCTCTTGCATTTTTTATCTTTTTCTCTCTGCTGTCTTGGTGTTTTATAGCCATTTTAGTGTATTTATCATTATTTTTATTATAAATTATTTACACATGTGAGATTATTGCTTTAACTCCTGATCATTAACCACCTTGAGGGTGCAGTCTAACATCCTAAAGCATAGCGTAAATATCTGCTTGTGGAGAAGTGCTACACCAGCATTATGCAACCACCATACAGAATAACAACATTGTACATCATATTTCAATGACTGGGTACCATTGGGCCAGGGGCAAGGTGCAATATGTTACAGGCAAGGTGTAAATGCAACACACACTGTGCAATTGCAATCACAACTGCAAGGTGCAAAGTTGCTGTATGAGCCATTGTGCGTCTGCCACCATCAGCAAAATATGTCTGCTGTGCTATGGCAAATAATTCACCCAGCATCCAGAGTGTGACTTATGCATGTGTGTGTCCTGAAGAGAATGCTGGCCTGAGTTAATTAAATGAGTGTAAAATTAAAAAAAGAATGAATGAAACATAGGGCTTGGAGTACATGAAAAGATTCCCAAAAGCTCACCATTTTACAGCTGTTGACTCTTCTTGGAAACATTTGTTCACTGATTCTTCAGGTACATACTTGTGCAATCATTCATCTTTCTGATCATACTGGAGTCTCATAATCAACCACATTCGGCTGATCACATCATCATTTTTTGGCTTTCTGACTGCATCGCCTTTCATGGCTTTGTTCCCAAACATCCCCACAGCATTCGAGACCCAGGAATATTGAGTGTGAATGTGGTGGGCTTAGTAACCGTGTTCCACTGAATGTGATTACAGAGATCTCTTTCTCAGGAAAGCTGTTAAGTCCTTCTGAATAAAAAGGGGAATTTTACCAAAATCATTTATTTGTTTGGTTCAAACACAGGTAGCATCAGTCAGGCCCATAATACTTTTTTTCTTTCTCCTGCTGGAAGACTTTGTGGAAAATATTCCATTTGTTCTGCTTTCACTTGAAAGAGAATTTTAAAACTTTCCACTAAAGAGGAAAGGAATGCAAACAGTAGCACAGGAGAAGTTTAGCAGACTAAACCTACTCAAGTTTTTAAACTGCTGCTTTATTGTATTTTATTTTTTGCTGATTCTTGGGGAAGGTATTTATCTCGTCTCAGAATGATTTGGTCACTTAAAAGTGGTCAGGCTAAAACATGATACTCTGTAGGGGTTTAATCTAGTATGTGATTATCTCTCAAATGTGGAAATCACTTCTGCTCCTGGAATGCTATCTGGGTTAAACTGACTCTTTTATCTTGTGGTTTTGGAAAGGCAAAGTTGAAATTCTATTGGATTAATAAGTCTTGTTTATAAGTTCCAGTGGGCAACAAGTCAGAAGAAAGAAAAGATAAAGCCTACATCTGTTTGAATCCATATATGTTAAAATGTGTTAATAGGACTGGTCTTTTTGCTTGGGCTTAATATATAGTTGTAATCGTATTCTTTGTCTGTGACTTCAAAGAAGAACATAAAAACATTACTTTTTTCTTTCTTTTTCTTTTTACTGTATCTCCCAAAATTCTGCCCTGACCATATCTCCGAGAATGTTGCAAGAGCTGTTTTGGATGAAGGAATTCTGGTACTCATAAACCTAAAACAGTGACTTTTCCAAGCTCCACCACTGACTCCTCCATTACCTTGTCCCCTTTACATCCCTGCCATCATATGCCACAAGTCCCTGCTGGCAAGTATTGTTTTTCCTGGTCCTCCACTTTCAGTCATCTGCTTTACTTCCTTAGCTGACTTCATCTTTCTTTTTTACTTCTCTTTATTCTTGGAATTCATCCCAAGAATATCTTACACACTGAATGTCTGTGGTGTGATGCCTGATGGTATGATACAGGTAGTGGTCTAGGAATGTGCACACATTGTTGTTGTTGTTGTTGTTGCTGCTGCTGCTGCTGCTGCTGCTATGTAAGCCTATCTTAGGGTTTTCTTGGCATGATTTATGCAGAGGAGGTGTCCTGTTTTGGCAGCCAGTCAAGGTTTACAGCTTTTCAATTAGAGGCTTTTATCAGCAGCTATGAGCAAAGTTTGTAACAGTTTGTTAGCCAGTTACCAGTCATTGTTTTTGCAGCCTGAGTCAGTAGTAAATTTAGAATGATAGTCCAGTAGCAAAGTCTGTACACAGGGAAGTGGTCAAGGTTTCCAGGAACACAAGCAAGGGATCCAAACGTAAGGTGTGTTGCTTCCACCAATAAGATCACTTGTCTGCAATGGCTTCTTCCCATCCCTTTCCCTATGTATAGCAACAGAAAGAGAAAAATATGTGTTATACCTGAGCATTTATCATCACTTCGGACTGTATCTGAAACAGAGAGGCAGTGCAGTATAGTGGTTTGAGCACTGGACTGCAACCCTGGAGACCAGGGTTCAATTCTACAATTCTTGGCCATTGAAACCCACTGGGTGACCTTAGGTCACCTTAGGGTTGCCATAAGTCAGAAACAACTTGAAGGCACACAACAACAACTGCATCTGAAGAAGTGGGTTTATATCCATGAAAGTTCATTGAAAAATAAAGGCCAGTTAGTTTTAAAGGTGCTGCTATATTTCTTTTTCCCTCTTCCTCCCTTCCTTAGATGGGAGATCAAGGTTTCCCCTTGTCTAGCATATTCAGCTATGGTGGCTGGTGGCTTTCATATCAGTGGGACAATAAATCTAATCTATCTTTTATTGTGAACCTTAAAGAAGCCATCAGATTTGCTGGACCAAAGAAGGTCAGTATCTTGGATAGCTCCTTTACAATTTAACATCTCTTCAAAGGACATATCTAAGATCTGAAACTAAAGAGTTTCAGCCTCTGGGATAGGTCCTTTATAGTTCATAGTAAAGGTCATAGGCCCTTTCCACACCATACCTGGATCCTGCATCATCCCATCATAATCCCGGCAGCTCCACTTCTGGAATGGGAACAGGACCCAAACATTCCCCTCTGCACCCAGCCAGTAATGTTTGGGACATCCTTCCACAGTGCATCCCGCCTCTTCATGCACTACACTGAGGAAGGAAGCACTTGATAGCACTTCCATCCTTCTCGCATGGCCTCCGTCAAAGCAATTATTGTGTGAAGGGAAGCCATTACCAGATTTTTTCCGGTAATGGTACATTGCACAATCATGATGGCTGGGGATGCAACAGGAGTGAGACCACGGTGATGTCATGTGATGGCATGTGTTGTGGACTGGCAGCAATGCATTGCCATGCCAGGATGGCACTGTTGTGCAGAAATGGCCATAGCTGATTCATAGCCCTACCGACATAGATGCCATACATTGCCACTGCACAGAATCTCCCTCCAGACCTTTTGACCTTAATGTGGCAAGGATAGACATGGAGAGCATGGAGCCACTGCATGAGGGGGCACTGGATGAAGAGAGCCTTTTCACCCTCTTACCACGAATCTTGTCCTGTAAACACTGTTTTGTTGCAGAAACAGCGAGTTGTGGATTTGTATTTTTAAAATATACCTATTTCATTAATTCATTTTAGATCCAAAGTGGGTACACAGTGGAATAGAGATCCCTTGAAGCAGTTAGTTGGCTCAAAGATGAAATGAGGATCCTAAATATTTTCATCATCAAAATCCCATTTTGTGAATACTGATGTAGATTATTCACCTATATACTACAAATATTTGATACCCTTTATTTATATAATTCCCTGCCTTTCTCTTGAATGAGACCAGAGGCAGCTTACAGTATGAATTAAAACAAAATACATAGATTAGAACCTAAAAAATAAAACAGTTTAAAAACAATTAAACTACCCTCTTAAAATGTCAATACTTCAAATATTCTCTGAATATTTGATACTGGCTATTGACATCTGATGATTTCTCAATGAAGTGGTTGATATTTAACTTCTGTATTTGGAAAGTTGAAATTAGACAGTATTTGACAACCAGCATACAATGGCATTCATTGTTCAGCAAAATTTGATGTACGACATGCCATTGTAATCTCTTTTTTTACAGTCTTTAGCAATTAGTTTATGAGATTTCATCTTTATCATTGTTGTAATAAAGGTGTTGTAATGAAGACAATCAAGAGATGGCAACAATTATGAAGTAGTCAAATGTTCATGTTAAAAGAGTTCATATCCTATGAGATGGCTGCAATTTTTAGGGGCGTATGAAGGATTTGTATGGAACTGAAAGAAAAATCTTCATAACGACCTCAGGAGACAACATTCATATTACGATGTCAACTTTGAGCTGTATTTAGATTAACAAATTCCTCACCCTTCCATACAAAAGCTGAATTGACTGAAAACACAAGCTGCCCTAATACAGCAATAGCCAATAAATATTCTGTTACTCCAAGACATTGGCTGACTAATACAAGGACTTCTCCTGCCAAAAGATGTCAGATAGCATCTTGTGGAATGCATCAGTGCCAATGTTCTTGCTTCCAAGTTCCTACAGCTGATATCACCCACCATCCTTTTTTTTCCTTCAACTTACTCACTATCACTAAGGGCCTTCTGAGACATGTCCTGTCCTCTGGGAAGAAATGTTGGTGAATATTTATCCATTATAGATTCTAGACCTAAGCTCCTCTGTATCTGTTTTTCATTATTTCCAAGATCTGGGAAAAAGAAAATGGTAGAATACTGCTTAGATAATGCCAGTTTGCCACACTGGGGCAGAGGGCACATTTCTTCCTGCTTTTCCCAGCATTTTCATAGACTATGTGACACACATGTTTGAGAATATCTTTAGCATTCAAACAAGCGTGCTCACAAAAGCAAGTTCTCTTGCTCATATGCTCACAATTAAATGTTCCAGTGAAGCATTGGGAGCAATCACTGTTGGTACCACTACTACTGTTATCCTTTTGGCAACCACCAAAGCTAAATTGAGGGGTCCTTGGGAAGAAAAGGAAAGCAGATCTGCAGCAGGATGCATGTTCCAGAATGTTCTGTTGGCTGAGATGAGTATGTGCTGAACATAATGAAACTATAATGCAAACAAGGACCATTTCCACACTGGGCATGGCATTTGGCATTTGGCATTTCTGCATTCACATTTGCCGTGCAAAAGGGCCCCTCAAGCGTCGCAAGAATGTGAGGGGCAGTCCACATGACACACTCACAATCGCACAATGCTCCAGGGTCTGGCAGGTGCTGCTCGTGCACTTTTTCATTTTCGGCTTTGATCCAAAAATGGTGTGCAATCACGCATCACTCCAGGGCCCCGTGCACACTTGCTGTGCATGCGGAACTCCAGAGCCACAGCGCTCGTGCTTCCTCCCCCAGCACAGCCTGGGAAACTCCAAGGCTGCACTGCGGAAGGAAGAGGTGGGGCTCTCGTGCGACCAGGTGGCAGCTGCAGAGCTGAAGGAACCGGGATGCAAGAGCCTCTCGCTGGAGGCTGCTCGTGCGATCCCCGCACCCCAGCTCCGTGAAAAGGTGTGTTGCGGAAAGGGCCTAGATTGTTATAGAGCTATTATTCCACTTTCAACATTCTACGAAATCCTGGGGTTTGCAGTTTAGGGAGGGGCCCCTAAACTGTAAACCCCAAGATTCCATAGGAAGTTGAAAGTGGAATAATAGCACTATAACAGTCTAGTGTGGAAATAACCAAGGTTTGATTGTGCCATTTTGAGGAGCTTCCACGTTCATAAACAGGAACTTATAGCTGCATTGTCATTCATGCTTTACTTTTTGACCTTTCCCTAGTTCACTTCCAAAACCACCCAACAATATCCATAGTGTCTATATTTTCAGCAGAACAGAAGTCCTTCCCCAACTGATATTCCAGATAGCAAGAAGCTGTTTCCCTCTACCCATCCACAAACCTGGCAAAATATCATGGTGGACTGTTCTTTCTCTCTGCCTTCTAATTTTTACAAGGAAATTTGGTCCGACTCTTGGTAGATGTTCTACTGGGCCACATCACATAAGATTTGTCTGTTGTCTGTAGCCTGTCTCCTCATTGTTCATCAACATTCTACCTTCCAAAGCCTGTCTCCCAGATTAGACCTACTGAATGCAACTGCAGAATCTTTTAGCTTTCATCATTCTCTGCCTCCTCACATTAACACCCTGTAATGTCACCGCCTGAGTTATAAATCTTTTCCTTACTGAAGGTCAGCTTCAATCTTGTATGAAAATGAATGTCATAATTACTGCCACTCACTTAAAACAAGTCCTAGCTTTTTCCTAAGACCTGGCTAACTTTTATCCCATCTATAACCTCCCTAGTATTTCAAGCATTTTGGCTGTCAGAGTGGTAAATGACTTCCCTCCCATTTACGCCACCACCCAGAATATATAATGGAAATGTCAACTAAAGATTTTTCTTTTCTAGGCAATGAAAAGTGTTCTGTAGCCATTTTGCTGCTGGTTCCCTTTTTTATTGTTTAAATAGTGCTGAACATAAAAGTTCACTGAACATCACAAATCCACATATAGGGATGATGTGCAGTTGCCCTGTGGATGTGAACCTGAATTTTTTTTAAAAAAAAAAATCACAGGATAACTGTACATCATCTCTGCATGTGTTTTGTACACCCATCAAGCATTGGCTGCACACCATGAGCAACTGAGCTAAAGAAACTTATGTGCCTCAGAGCTAACATTTCTGAAATAGCTGGAATCATCATTCACTCATTTTCCTACAGAAGTCCACAACATTACGAAAGAACAGCAGTGAGTTAGATCCAGATTTATATCTAGAGTTTGTTGTGTGTCCTCAAGTTGTTTCTGACTTGAAAACCTATCATAGGGTTTTCTGGGGAGGTGTGTGTGAGATGCACCCAAAGTCACTCAGTGGGTTTCCATGGCCAAGCAGGGAATCTGGCCCTGGTCTCCAGGCTCATAGTCCAATGCTGTAACCACTACACCATTAGACTCACTGAAACAAGTTAACACGACTCACTTAAGTCCCACTGTTTTCCATTAAGTATGGCTAAGTGTGGATCCAGCCCAACAAGTATAACCATTTTAAAAAACATAATCGGAACAATTAGAAATAATCATGAGGAAACTTATTACCAATTGATCAGTCTATACAATGGTGAATAGGAAGACAGAAAAGTGCATTATACTGTGTCAGACCATCCATCTATCTAATTCAGCATTACGTTAGATTACATTACATTAAATGGATCTAATCCAGAGAAAAAACAGAATGCTTATAAAGTCACATAGATTTCTATTTCATAAAAGAAAAATTAAGTCTTCCAGAACTGACATACAAAAAGTGGTTGCAACCATACTTTTTACTTCTGGCAGGCTTCTTCCCAGCTATCACTTGGGACCCCTCTCTCTGTCCTTTCCGTTTATTCTACTGAAGGAGGTAAAGATCTCCAATGCTCTTCAAGTTTCACATTCATTTCTTGCTTTGATATTACTCAGTCTATCTTGATGAAACATCCCTTCCATTACTGTCTCCATGATGTTCCAAAATGGCAGGGAAAGTCAAGAGAGGTCAAAATGTTCTACTCCTCAGTGTTAGTTTCTCTTTCCTCCTCTCTCATGTCATTCCAAATATGCTCCAAGTATGTTATTCAAAGACCAGAGAAAGTGAGCCAAAAGAGACAACCCAAGCAATGTGTGTGTGTGTGTGTGTGTGTGATGAATGTATGTATTGGGGTGGAGTGGGGCATTTGTATCCAACTAGAAATCTACCCCAGTGCAACTTGCAGCAAATTAACAGAGTTTGGAAATATTTCTTTTTGCAAGTGCAGGTTTTGGAAGTGGCTGTGCTGGCTGGGCAAACCTTGGAGTTGCAATCCTCCTTAAAGTTATCACTCTCAGATCTGCAGATAAGACAGTGAAAAGGCTACTGAATTGCTGAAATGAAGTGGCACACAGAGAAACTGGTGAAGCTCATGCATTGGCAATCATACCGTTACAAACATGTCTACTAAGAAGAGTGTCTGTGACATATGCATGATTTACCTTAATTTACATCCTGTTTGAACAGGAAACTAGGGATATAATTTTTTAATAAGTTCCTTCTCAAAAGTAGCAATGAGTAATCTTAGCAATTTTCTTCCTGCTTCAAGAAAGTCTTTGAAACTTATTCTGTGCAAAGTTCACCTATGGTTGTTTTGAACAGAAAACAGCATCTTCTGCACAGAAAATAGTATTCCTGCATAAAAACATTATGATCTGTGCAGAATATGTTGTTTTATGTGCAGAAAGTGCAAAATACTGTGCAAAACAACCACAGGTGAATTTTGCACAGAATAAGTCTTGAACTGCAAAGATTCTTGTCAATCTAGGATTTTTCTTGCCATGGTTTCTCCACACTTGAAAAGCATATTTTCGAACCATTTTTCAATAATTTTCAAATATGCCTTCCTTTCCTATATGATACAAGGAATTATTCTCTAGCACTCCACCCAAAGCCACAGCAGCTGCCATGGTGCTATGGGAGGGAGGGAAAAAGAGGCAAGCAGCCAACAAGGTAGAGGGAAGAGCTTCTCATCCCTTCTCCCTGGCTGTTTTTGCCTTTTCCCATCCATGGATATTAAGTAGCCATAGCAAAGCACAGGGCTTGGCAGTGCAAGAGGTATGAAGCAGTGGTCCATTAAGGGTTGGCAGCTCCCTGGGGGAAAAGGCACAGCTGCATGTGCACGGAAATGATGGTCCATATCTGTGATATGGCATCTCAGGTAATGTGTTTTATTTGGTATTGGTAGGAAATGTCCAATGAGAAGCAGTCTTTGGCTAGAATTTTGTGGGTGATATAAGCATGCATACTTACAAATTATACCAGCTTATGTCCATTTTTGTTCACTGCTGAATACCCTCATCCATATACCAGCTTATGTCCATTTTTGTTCACTGCTGAATACCCTCATTCATAATAAGCCTCTCTCCTCTGTGTTCTGGACTTACCATTTTATAGCGAGGGTGCTCCAGCCAGCCATTAATGGATAGAGGAGGATGGGAATATTCAGGAATCATCTAGCTGTCCTAGTGCAGATGGACACACAAACAAGCATGCATCTTACTGGGTTTCCAGGTTGGAGTCCCTTGAGGACCCTGGGAGGTCTAGAAGGATGATTGTGTATCTAGCTGCAGGATGCTGCCTGGCCACCTCTATTTCTGCTCCAGACACTAAATGCTTTGTGTGTCTGTGTGTCCTCCAGCTGGAGAATTACAAGAAACAAGTGCAGAGAGGGAACGAAGCAGAGTTATACCTGTTGGAGCTTTCCACTCTGCTAGCACAATTTGGGACCTTGAGACTGATTTGTGAACCACGAACTAAACTACGTAGTGAACTGTAACACAAAGAAGTGCCAGTTGTTAGTGCATCTGAAGATGTGGGTTTATATCTAAGAAAGCTCATGCTAAAACAAGAACCAGTTCATCTTAAAGATGTTGCTACATTTTTTCTCCCCTTCCCTTCCTCCTTTTTTATGAGGTAAGAGGGTAGCAGGGCTATTTCTTTGAAAACTACCACAAAAAAGTACACTCCATGTTGGGAGAATGACACTTATTTCAAAATTTTAGTTTGCTAATATTCAAACCGGAATCTGGTTACTCACAAAATTAGAAAACCTTGAAAGCTGGAAACAACTTTAAGTTGTAATGGGCCTATCCTAGCAGTCTATCATTCAAGGTTGGCAGCATATCTCATGACTGTTTTAATACAATCTGTATGTATTTATGCATTTATTGCCTGCTGATTGTGTGCATCTGAAGAATATAGGTTCTGTTGCAAGATTTCTAAAACGGCAAAGCCATTTTATTTTTTTATATATATTCTTTATTAGATCGATAATAAAATTAAAAAAACACAACAAGAGAACAACGGCAAAGTAATAGAGAAAAAGCTGCCAGAGAAAGGAATAAATGTAAAAATACAACACATCTAGTATATCTAGAATACAAGCAACAGCTAAATGTGTCAGTTTTGCTGCATAAAAGACAAACAGATACTCAATGTTTAAAATAAAGTTGTATTGGTATATAGCAGCATAAAATCAGAGAGAATCATAGTAGGTATGCATCTTAAACTTTGAAGTTTGTTTTTTTCTTCACTTAAGTTGTGCATTATAATCACACATGATTTTAATTTGAAGGGGGAAACCCTCCTCTAATTTAACCTCGTTGTTTTTATTCTCTCTGATTTGCACTTTTAATTGGTCTCTTCATGTAACACTTCCATATGTCCCCATAGTTCAGTTTATAATCAACACTTATATCGTTCCTCACTTTTCTTACTTAAATAGTTTTCCATAATCATGTACTACATAATAGTATCATCTGTTTATTTGGTGTCTGCCATTTAAATGTTCAGTTACCTTTCTCATTTTCTTACAGTCTATTATGTAAATCTCTGTATCAATTAATCAATAAATTAGAAAAATCAATATATTATCAAGTAGTCTGATCTACTACATTTAGTTATAGTATAATCACCTATTATGGCATTTAGATTTTCTTTATCTTATTCTTTTTTGTTAAGTCCTGTTTCCACTTAAAATATAATTCTCAATGGAGTTCCATATGTCCTGTTTCTTGCTTTTACTTTTAGTAACCAAGTCATTCTGTCTAAATCTTTAAATTCTATAAGCTTTATCATCCAATCTCCTGTCTCAGGGATTTGTTTGTTCTTCCATAATTTTGTCTATATGATTCTAGCCATGGTGATCATATACAGAATTATCCTCCAGTATTTTAAGTTTTACAGATCTATCCAAACCATGTAGCATGTTCAATAGAAAAAATTCAGCTGTTAATGGAATATTCATCTGCAGTATATCTGACATTATTTCTTGGATCTATTGCCAGTACCTTTTAGCTTGTGAACACCACCACCACATATGTTAAAAGGTTCCAGTCCCTTTCCAACAATTATTGTTCTTTGTCTTGTACATCTTATTCAACTTCACCAGGTCCCAATACCACCTGTGCATAATTGTTAAGTAAGTTTCTTTCAATAACTGGGCTAGTGTGAATGTCTGTATGTCGATCCAACTTTTTTCCCATTGATCTAAGTGTAGCTCATGGCCGATGTTCTGAGCCCATCCAATCACAGAGACTTTTATTTGTTTGGTTTCTAGTTCTCTTTCCAGTAGGATTTTGTATAGTTGAGATGTTAAATGTTGTGGTGTTTCAAATATAGCTTTCTCAAATTCGTTGACTTTTCTGACTGGCTCAAACCCTTCTAATTTCAGATCCATTTTATATCTTTCCTTCAATTGCATATAAAGGAACCACTGACATTTAAATCCCATTTGTTCTAATTCTTCTCTTGGTTTCAATTTGAAATGCTGATTATCTTCTTCAATTAGGATGTCTTTATAGCGGACCTATTTCTCTGTTGGATCTTTCCATCTTCCATACAATGCATCATGTGGAGATAGCCACTGAGGAATTTTTCTGTACATTTTATTCTTGAACTTTGTCCAAATCATTAGTAATGCTTTTCTTATGTAGTGGTTTTGAAATCCTTCGTCAGTTTTAGCTTTACCGTACCATAAGTATGTGTGCCAGCCAAATCGAAGGTCTGAGCTTTCTAGATTAAGTAGTCTTTCATCTTCTAGTGTTATCCAGTCTCTTTGCCAGGAGAGAGCATTGGCACAGTAATATAGTTTCAAGTCCGGGAGTCCAAAGCCACCCTTTTCCTTTCTCTCTGTCAAAGTCTTCCAGTTGATTCTAGGTTTTTTCTGTTCCCAAACAAATTTAGATAGGTCCTTCTGCCATTCTCAAAAAACTTGTCATAAAATGCAAAGTCATTTTAAACACTAATAGCAGTTCTTTAGAAGAAGAGAACCGGATATTTTCCCTAAATGTAAACCTATTTGAAAAAAAGAAATTTTGTAATGAAAACTGAAAACCACAAAGAAACATACACACAAACAACTATGGTATAGCTCCAGTGTTAAAAAGAACCATTTCATCCAGTAGAAGCCCATCCTCATGTTGAAGGCTATTCAGCAAGTTTTTTGAGACTGGTCTGCTTTTCTAGCATAGAGGAACAGCAGCACTTCAGAAGAGGGCTTTATTAGTTGCCCTTTGAAGAATTGGACACTCCTTGGGACAGCTTTTCCAAAATACAGTGGTTATATTTTGGCCTTTTTAAATGTAAAAGTTGCAAACCTTTTTCCTAATAGCTTTTCATCAAAATCTTCTGTAATTATATTCATTTTATTTCATTTTCATTTCATTTCATTTTCATTTCAGTATTTAGATTTTTCTGATGTTTCATTTGTTTGCTTAAATTTTTTATTGCAAAAAAAAATCATGATTTTTATTGCAAAAAAAACTCATCATAACCATTATGTCTTTAAGCAGCAAGGAAAGCAGTATATAACTATATGGATTTACTTAATTCAGAGCTTGGAATTTTTAATGACTATGCCAGTGATTTGTCTCACAAGGACTTCTGGTATAATCTTGTGATTGCTTGGATGTCATCCCAGATGCCATGGGATCAAAGCTTGTATTTTTAATAAATAAATAAATAAATACCATAACTCCCCAGATCCCCCATACAGTACAGTCACAGGTAATGCAGGCTGAAGTATTCTGGGAATTATAGTTAAAAAAATTCCCTAAGACCTGTGTAGGACATATTACACATACACACTTTTCTAAGGACAGAGAAAGTGGTCTCTGCCACTGGAGGAGGAGGTCTGATGTCAAACCCTCTTCCCTTATATCAGCTTCCTCAGAACCATCTGTTTCCCTTCGTTCTTGAGAATCTGACTTCAGAAAATATAAAATGATGTGTCTAAGAAAATCTGGGAGAGACTGTTCTGGCCTCCAAATTGGCCAGTTCTTGACACCAGCCCCAGAACTGAGATAGGTAGGATCATAACTCTCAGCCAGCATATTTACACCATCATCTGGAGGATGTACCTTATTCCTTGCTTTCTTCCTGGGTAAACAACAGTAGCTCAGAGAGGAAAGAAGATCAGCTCTGTTCCTCAGCCTCTGAGACAAAAGTGGATTTAGATATATTCAAGCTAGCCTTCAACACCTAGGAAAGAAGGAGCAGACACCACCTCTAATATAAAGTTAGTCCTTCTTCCCCAGCTGTTCAAGGACAGTTTGGATGTGCTACACACAGACCTTTGGTTGATCAATGGTCAAAGGATGAAGCTGCATAAACTCCTCCTACATGCTTTTATGTACTCAAGGCATTGCAGAAAGAGGTACTGAATACCTCTGACTGCAGGTGTGATAGATGATGATGCTGTGATTGAGGAGCAACTGATTGTGCAGGGGGCCGAGCCAGTGACTGAGCAAGTCAACCTGCAAACATCCTCTGCACTGAAAGGTCAAACAGAGACTGAGTTGCCCCAGCCAGCTCATGATGGAGAGGGAACCAACAGTGATGCAGAGGAGTTGCAGCCAGCTGTGCCCATCAGCCTTCAATCACTCAGAAGGCTGAAACGGGCTATGGAGAGGGAGGCTGCTTGGACTAGGCTGAGGAAACAATGAGCAGCACCTGCTCACAGGGGCTATTTAAGTCTGCCAGCGTGGCTGCTCCTTGCTTGCAGCAAATTATTAGCAAGCTTGCATGACCTTTGTGTTTCCTGCTCCCTGAAACCTTCCAGATGGATCTCTGCCTCCTGAACCTTTGGACTAGACCTTGACCTGGCTCCACTTGTGTTTTCCCAGTGTTTGGTATATTTGGACTCCCCAAGTGTTCCTTACCCCTTTCCTCCCTTGCTGGCTGCAGCCTGGCAGGGAGAAATTCCTAATAGCAGGGTCCCCAAAAGTATTTACTTCAGTGTAAGCAAAAATTATGTTAACAATGCCACCAACAAGATTCTAAATGTTATTTACCTAAAACTGTCATGTTGTTTGGCTATCTATCTATCTATCTATATCAGAGTATCAGTTTGAAAGGATATCAAAAAGAAAAGAAGAAATGATATGTGCATATTACAACAAATGAATTAAATTGAGCTGCTGTTCTTAGCCTTGTTTCCAGAACATCAAGCAATCCCATGAGGCACACTAAACATAGGTGCAATCTTGGGAAGTGCTATTTACACTGCAATATTCTTAACTGTCCCCTATATTGTTAGCATGAACAAAGAATATTTGTGTGAATGTCAGGATGGTTGTCTGACTGCTAAGCTGCAATAAAAATATAGAACTATGTGTGAGGCACACATTTTATTTGGATACTCAAGAAACAAGCATTTCAATTCAGAATTTGAAGAAAAAAAATAAGAGATGAGTTTTTGGAGAGAAAGGAAATTTGAATACAGCCATCTACCTGCTTTCATCCCAAGATGAATGGTAGGTGGCTTCTATTATTCACATCCAGAGGAGACAGGCCTACCAAGAATGATTTGGCAAGTGCTGAAGATAAATCATAACACAGATCGCTGCCGTCATGATCCCATTGTGAACGTGATTCTTTTCTTTAAAAATCTGTGATGAACAAGTAGAAAATGAAATAGGGCAGGTGGGATGTCTAATAAAAGAAATGTGAGTGCCCCATAAAAACAGCCCACCAAATTTGCTTTCTTACCTACCCTAGCTGGAGGCCCTGTTAGATGCCACTTTTACTAGAAGACAACTTATCTAAGGATTGTGATCAACGTCCATAACATCAGGAAAATATACATTAATGGACTGACATCATGAGGCATATAGAGACCAAGTATGAATGAATAAATGAATGCGATGAAGTCAAACTTTCCATCATATATACACAAGAAAATAAGCTGCTTTAGCTAATCAATGACAGACACTTCCAATCTGGGGGGTTTGGAAGACATGCCCAGAAAGTTGAAGCTACCGAGCACAATTGACTTAGAGGAGTAGAAAACTGCCAAATTAGAGCACACTTTCTATCCATCTAGTCTTAGCAACCTCTTTTCCTCTCATACAGTTTTTTCACATTGGTCAGAATTCTGTGGTTTATCCCAACTAACGTGGACCAACTGAATCAATGGCATTTACTTATATGTTGACTCACTGTTCAATAGATCTGTTCTTCTGAGACTAACCAACTAGATTCAAGCCATTAACACACCCTTTCTACTGGAGACACAAGAGACCAAACCTCAGGGTTGCATGTATCCAAAGCAGATGCTCTTCCACTCTGTTAAGATCTCTTTCTCTCCTAATGGAGGAAAATTCTGGAGCAAAATCAACATGGCTTTAGCATAACTAAAGACTGGTTCAGGCACTGAGTAAGGAGCCAGGTCTCACTGAGTAAGAAAGACTCTGAGGCAAGGGAACTCTACATTGTTGTTGTGTGGCTTCAAGTTATTTCCAACCCATGGCTATGGTAAGGCAAACCTATTGTGAGGTTTTCTGGAACTTATAGTCAGTGACATGCCAAAGATCACCCTGTGGATTTCCACAGCCAACCAGGAAACTGAACTCTCATATCCAGGGTTGTAGTCCAATGCGTAAACCACTATATCACACTGGTTCTTATTAGCTTCTCAGAAACATAACATGTCTGAGTGCAAGGTTTCACACCAGGCACACCTTGACCAACTGCTTCCTGATTATATGGGGACATTTCTTCACATCAGTAGCCTTTAACACTCTTGGTTGACAGCTCATGTCTTTATATCATTCTCTGAGCTATTCTTCACCCCTTGGGAAACATGCATATTTAATCCTCATTTTTGGCTATTTTCGTATGAATATTAGGAAGGTTTTTGTGTGCCCAGTTTCCCCAGCAAGATTAAGAGGTCTGTACCATGAACAGAGACTCAATCGTTTGCATATACCCACACATACTTCATTCATGTATCCTGACTTTAGACACAGGGCATTTCCACATTACACTGTTATAATACTATTATTCCACTTTCAACATCCTGTGGAATTCTGAGGTTTGTAGTTTATTGAAGCCAAAGAGCTCTCTGGCTGAGAATTCTAAATGCCCCTTCCTAAACTGCAAACCTAAGGATTCCACAGAATGTTGAAAGTGGAATAATAGCACTATAACAGTGTAGGGCAGAAAGGCCCGGAGCCTCAAATGTCTATTCCCAATTTCTGGCTGTCCATTGTGGTGTTCTTCATCCACAAAATCCTTCAGTCTTTACTGAAAATTGAAAATGCATACATTTGAGATCTTTATCTCAATTCTAATTTAAATTGGATTTTCCATTTTATATTGGGATCGCTTTCTTTCCTGCTGCATTTGTTCTCAAGGTTGCCAATTAGCTGGACCAAAACTAATGAAATGAATTTCAACAGGGAGAAATGTAAAGTACTATATTTAGGCAGGAAAAAAAAATGAAACGCACGGATATAGGATAGATGCTACCTGACTTGACAGTACATGTAAAAGGGGTCTAGGATTCTTAGCAGACCACAAATTGAACATGAGTTAACAGTGTGACATGGTGTTACCATGGTTCTGTCATGCTGGTGATAGCACTAGATATCTCTTGATATCAAACTTATTTGGCCTTCACTTGACCTTTCTCTGCCACCCTGCTCCACGTGTTTGCAAGGGCCACCGGACAAGAACGTAAACAGGCGTGGCCGTTAATGGTTGGACATTCCAACCCCCATTTAGGCAAGCAGATTAATGCCTCTCTGTTGCTTCAGGGACCATCTTCTTGCAGACACACCTTGCTTAAGCGCAACTGTACACAAAGGCGTTCGGCCAAAAGCCAGCACTTTCTTTATGCTGAGCTATTTGCATACTGACTATTGTCATCCAGCGCTAAGCTCCTCATGTAAAACCTGACCTTTTCCAACACTTTTGTCCCGCTCCAAATTCTCTTTGTTCTCACCGAGCATGGCATGGCCTGTAGGCACAATCCACCCTATAAAAAGTCCCCAATTCCGAGTCCTCCTCACATCACCCTGGACTTCCATCTAGCCTTGCTGCCGCTCTGTCCAGTGAAGTTGTTCCCTCAGTTCCCAATAACTGAGTCTGCCTCCCTCCTCGGATCGCTCCTGAGTTTCATCCAGCCTTGCTGTCGGTTTGTCTAGAGAGCTCCCCTCAGCGAACTGCGCTGAGCTTTCTTCCCTGCAACTCTCCGTCTTCTCCAGGACTACGAGAAAAGGTGTCGTATCACCCATTCCCCCTGAAAACTCTTATTTCTAATTTCTAGTTAGCTGCGTGTTTGTGGTGTCTTTTCTGTTGTTTGTCCTTTAATAAAACTATTACTTTACTCTCTTAAAACTGTCTGAGTGCTCTTCTGACCTGACGCTGTATACATAGAGTTAAAGATCCCAGCTAAAGTTACCCTGCCTCTCGTTAGCTTAAGAGAATGCTTGAATTAATTTCTCCATCTTGTGTTTTTGCTTGGTTATTTGGGCGTCCCTCCTGGGACCCCCACAATACAGGGTAACAATGGCAGCTTACAAAGGTAATGCGATTCTAAACTACATAGTGTCTAGGTCAAGGAATTTAACAGTACCACTCCATCTTGCTTTGGTCAGACCTCACCTGGAATGTTGTGTCCACTTCTGGGCACCACAATCCGAGAAAGGTAATGATAAATTGGAATGTGTCCAGAGGACAGTGACCAAAATGGTAGAAGGCCTGGAAACCATACCCTATGAGTAGTGGCTTAAGGTGCTGGGTATGTTTCACTTGGAAAAGAGAATGTTAAGAGGTGACATGATAGGCGTGCTTAAATATGTGAAAAGATGTTGTATGGAAGATGGAGTAAACTGCTGCTTCTACAGGGACTAGGACACAGACCAATTGCTTCAAACTAAAAGAAAAGAGACTCTATCTAAACATTATGATGGTGAGAGCAGTTTGTCAGTGGAATACACTGCCTTGGAGATTTTTAAACAGAGGCTGGGGGCTATCTGTTGGGAATCTTTGATTGCATATTCGTGCATGGCAGGGGTTTGGACTGGATGGTCCTTGTGGTCTCTCCCAGCTCTGTGATTCTCTGATTCTGTGATCTTTTACACTTTGAACACAGTTTGCAGCAGTTGAAGTAAGCAGAGCATGAATGAGGAGAGAAATTGGGACATTTTAAAATCAGCTGAAAAAGTGAGCCAAACCAGGACAGGTAGAGGGTGTGGTAATAATGGAAAACATAAGGTCAGCTTCCATAGGCCTACCCAGACTGTGCAGTTGGCGGTCCTGTGGCCGACATGTGTTAGGGCACACTCCAAAACATCTTCCTGTGAACTCCAAAAAGATATGCCACAAAAGCTGCCTCCCAGGCAGGCTGTGCCCCTTTTGCTAGACCTTACCACCTTCCAGCATTTCAGACTTAGGCCTCATCACTGCTATAACAGCAAGCTACAAAGATCCCTCTGAAGCTGACTGCTAGTGCTGCTGCTGCTGTCAGAACTTTCCTTCAGTGGAAAATGATTACTGTGTCCTGAAAATGTCAATCAGATATCAAAGATAAATGAAAGATGGAGAAATAAAATGTACCATTTATAAAAAGAAAAGGCAAGAATAAAGGCAGGCTTTGGGAGACATGTTTAGAAGCACTTTGAAACACTTGAGAGGAAATATGTCATAGAAAACAAATACATGCTCAGCTGTCCAACTTTAATTTTTCACTGATAAGGCCTCCTCTCTCCCCTCCCTCTCCCTCCTCCACCTCCCTCTCCCCAAAAGCATTTTCAAACCATTGCAATATATAAATCAGCTAAATCCTTACCTCTATCCAATTTCCATGTCTTGTGATTAAGTGAGTTTATAGCTGAGATCAGCCCCGATACCTCCCACTTTCCAGGTGCCTTTGCCTGTCAGTAGAAAGGAACAAGTAAGCAGGACTGTCAAAGCCAAGGACATCCTGTTCTCCCTATGACAGGAGCAGCACCGGCCCTGTTGGCCAAGCTACCCTGGTAGCAGGCTTGTTGAGTTTTCTGTTGTTTGGGTTTTAATTCACTTTACTAAGATTGCTTTTCACTCACTTAAGTGACAGGTAGTTATTTGTTTGCAGGGTTCCATTTGACACTTTTTGTTAGTGTAAAAACGCTAATAATAATAATTAGCGCTTTTTTAAAGAGTTGTCTGAGGTTTTAGTGCTGGTGCATTGTTAATCTCAAGCATCCCCAACACTTTGCTGTATATGGGATAGTATGATAGCATTTAAATATAACAAAAGGAGCTCATTATACCAAGACCAGATTGCAGTATCTTTCAGCCACTTTATGGCAAGCAAAGACTTTACATCTTCTGCATTTGTTTGGCAATGTTAATACCTTCTGCAAAAAGGGGCAAAACTGTTCAGGTCTATTTTATTTTTTCAAAGCATTTTGATAGCTAATTCTCTCAATCTTGCATCAAAATAGAAAATAATATGTGCTAGAACAAGCAGGCGGGATGCAACATGCAGATGGACCAACATCCGTGAGGACAGTAGTAATACATGGAGAGGGAAGCACTGTGAAGCTGACTCAAAAATATTCCAGGCCCTCTCCACAATGTTTATCCTAATGTGCATACTGAGAATAACAAATAAGGTAGCTCTGACTGGGGGATTTTCACCATCCCTACGTATCCCCTAAACTAGAGGCTATGTAGGGATCATGAATACAAAACAGGCACAAATGCATTATTCTGGGTTACACATATATAACTACAAACAGGTTTCTGATCAAAATCTGCAAGTCTCTAGCAGCCATAACTCATTCAAATATTATATTAGATGCCTCAAAATTTGATAGCAGGTTGTAGTGTCAAGTTTCGTGTCAAAATTCCAAAGTGGGTCCTGATAGAAGCAAAGAGGGGTGCAAACATAACTCATCAGGCTATCATGGCAAAGCCTCAAAATCTGAAATGCTTTTGGTTGCTCTCCAAGTTGCAGTGGCAACTTGCCTGTCAACATTCCAGATGGAAGGCTTCATAAAAGCAAATGAAGAGGCTGCCATAACTCATTGGGAAACTTTTTTAAAGGGCTAGGAAACAGGACGGCGCTCTCTGAGTCTCTGCTTCTAAGATTCCTGAGTCAGGGGAAAAAGTGAGGAAATAGGGAGTGATTAAGACACTGTTGCTAAGATTTGTGGAGTTTAAAAAGAGTGGGAAGACAAAAGGGATTCCCCTGAGATACTGTTTATAAGATTCCTGCAGTTTAAAAAGGGTGTAGGAATATGGGAGGCCCGTGGATACCTTTGGGGTATTTTGCATGGACTTGAACACTGCCAGGTACATTTCAACTATAAATATATATGTGTCTGTTCCTCTAAAGGTGCCACAGGACTCTGTACTTTAACCACAACAGTTAAATATTTTGGCTAATTGATCTTAGTTATTGTTATAGCGATGTCATGCAGAGCTCTACACTTTGCTACCTGGCCCCTGCTCTCCCCCTACTAGCATCCTCTACCTTAGGTAGCCTGCTTCACTCTACCTACTGGTAAGGTCAGCCCTGGACTTTAAAGTGGTTTTTGCTTTCTCCATCACTGATAACCAAAATATAGTAACACTTTCTATAGCATTCTTGTGGTTAATAAAGAAAGATGTAGATACATGAAGGGCTGTTGCAATATCCGAGTAGACACTACTAGATAGTTAGGTCTGGAATGACCCACATAGGATGAGACCCACTGCTATAGGAAGAACATCCAAGGCAACTTCACACCTTGGGTGTCATCTAGGATTTTGCGATGGTTTAACATGATGAGCCCCAATAATCTGCATTTCATTCTCAAGAGATAACTGAAATCATAATTTGAAACATGTTTCTGTAGTAGGAAGGCCTACACCAAAACCTGGCTGTTCCATGCTGTACACTCCCATTCTATAATATAGTATAATTGGCAAGAAATATCATTTAATTGGCAAGATATCATTTCTAATATAAAAATCATACATTTATGGGTAGATGGCATGTGGGAAAGAATGCTAGTTGGGAGCTTCAAGCTAAGACAGATGATCTCAGCATGGCCAGGTCATAAATTCGAGACGATTAGCTGGGAAAGCCCTGACACTGATGGGCTTGCAATAATCCTCTCAATGACCCAACCCTCAAATGCAATAGCAAATGAGAATGCCCTGATGAAGCAGCTAATCGTCATCATCCTCTAACCTCTTCCCATGGAAACTCTCCTTTGTTCCCTCACCTATCCAGACATTAAGAGACTATCACAACTCTCATCAATGCTTTGTCACCTGAAGTTAAGATTGTTAGTTTGTTCCGGACCCTTTTGTTTGCCCTACCAGAGAGTAATTAACACATTTCCTTTCAGGATGGGAAACAGGGTACTTAAATATTGGCCCCATGCCTGACAATTTGTAGTACCTTGGATACATGTTGGCATGTTATTCTGTCTGTTGGCTTTCAGGTTCCCATGCTCTGTACTACCTTCAAACTCTTTTTTGAGCCATCTTGTTTCAATCTTCTGCTTCCAGAATGGTAATTATCACACATCTCACTCCACAATCTCCTACTATCCAACCTTTCTCTCCTTTTCCTTCACTAGCCTTGTATGGTTCATGAGATTGCTTGATTGCTTGCATGTGTCCGTGAATCCCCCAATAAAAGCATTCATTTGACTCTCAACTGGTGTCTTGCACTTAGTACTGGTACACATAGTTGAAAAGGTCCTGTGGTTACTCCTCTCTCACAGGCCTCCTTTGAGCTTCAATTCCCCACCTTTCTAAGTCCCCCACCTTTTGGGGTAACATGGCCCTACCAGTAAATGAAGCTTAATAATGAAATTTCTCTTATTTTTGGTAACCTGCTAAACAATTGTTTCAGAAGGTTGAGAGGTAAAGAGAGAAAATTAAAAACCTCTACCCCTGTATAAGACTGCAGTAACAACTGTCTGTAATCTGCACATCATAATAGTAGTTACCATCTCTGCCCTAGTTTGTGTCTCTCCCCGCCACGCGTCCTGCCTCCCATCCCTAGACAGGCCAAAGATTAAAAATAAATAAAATGTGATGCAGCCAGAGAAATGCCGATATCCCCAGAAAAGCAGAGACCACACGAGAATATTGACGGGATGTTACCTGTCTCTTACACAGAAGCAAACTGAAATGGCTGCTGGCAGTGCCAGGAAGTCTCAGAGAGATCAAAAACCATACTATTAAAAATGCATTTCAGATATAAACAGTGTAAATCACAGCAATGAAGTATAAATTAGAAATGAGCTGGTGTCGGAAATACCCACATCATGGAGGGGCAGAGGAAAGCGGGGGGGGGGGAATAAGTGGCCTTTGAAGATGTTCCTCTGCATAAAGTTTTGGGTAGTGAGACTTTGTCTAGATCTTCTCCCTGCACTTTTTGGACCATTAATGAAGACTTAAAATAATTCAGAACATAAAGTCAAAAACAATACAAACAACAATAGACAAGGGTGATGAGCTGGTATTAGCATCCACAGTTTGTAAAAGTTGCTTTGTAGGACTATTACACCAGAAAAGACCACAGCTAGCCTAGACAGTGGTCCTGCTGTCTTGTGATATTACAGGAACTGTAGTCCAAAAAAGTAACTTTTAAAGCCCAGTATACCCTCCAATATTTCACAGATGAAAATAAGCGACATCAGAGCATGAACTACACAGCAAAAGGTATTAACACAAAATCTAGGAGAGACTGCAACAGTTTGCTTTTGCCTGAGCCTACAGAGAAGAGATTACACCCCATCCTCTTCTCTCCTCCCCATGATCACCACTGAGTTAACTGAGTGCAAACTATTTTTGCACCTTGAACTCATTTTTCAGCTATTGAAGTAAGCTGGAGACAAATGGGGAAAGTGGGAGGAGGAGGAGATACTGGAAATTTTTTTTTAGAGCAGCTGAAAAAGTTGGATGACAGACAGGGATTGTTCCTGCCAAGGTGGGACAGTTGGAAGGTATACATTGCTAGTATGCCTTCAGTGTACATGGAACTTACACATCCCTGCAGACATAAACCTTTAATCTTTATTTCAACAACTCAAAGGACCAAGGAAATGTGGGGAAAAGAGAGACAGGTGACTTGCTCAGGCATTCACCTGAACATGAACAGAGCTAAGATTGGGGACATGGTCATGGATGGCATGCAAGCCCCATCTCCAGAGTTCCAGAAGTAAGTGAGATTTTCACAAATTGAGCATCAAAGTCTGAGGAAGATTCTGAGGCCCTTTTCGTATTTTCCATGTGAAAGGGCCCCAGAGCATTGCACGATTGTGAGGAGCGATCCGCACGACACACTCACAATCACGCAATGCTCCAGGGTAGGGCAGGCACCGACTGTGCACCTTTTCATTTTCGGCTAAAAGCCGAAAATGGTGCATGATCACACATTGCTCCCGGGTCCCGCACACACTTACCTGGTGTGCGGAGCCTCCAGAGCCATGCCGGTCGTGCTTCCTGCCCCAACACAGCCTGGGAAGGTCCCAGGTTGCACTGTCGAAGGAAGAGGCAGGGCTCTCACGTGAGCAGGCAGCCTGTGCAGAGCTGAAGGACCCCAGATGCGAGAACCTCTCACCAGAGGCTGCTTGCATGATCCCCGCACTCCAGCACCAGAAGATGGTAAGATGCGGAAAGGGCCTGAAACTGCATTCAGCTAAAAATAGGCCATTTCCACCCAACACTGTTACAGTGCGATTATTCCACTGTCAACATCCTATGGAATTCTGGAGTTTGTAGTTTACTGAGGTCAAAGAGCTCTCTGGCTAAGAATGCTAAATGCCCCTCCCTAAGCTGCAAACCCCAGGATTCCATAGGATGTTGAAAGTGGAATCATAGCACTATAACAGTGTAGGGCAGAAATGGCCATAGTTCCAAACTCCTATGAGAGGCAATCCTAAAGAGGTTCCATTGAACAATGTTACACATTCCTCTTCACACCTCTACATACTTTCAAAAGATCTCAGGGTGGCATACAATAGAAATAAAGGTTTAAAACAATTTGAAATTTAAAATAACAGAGAAGTCTCAAAGTGTATGAAACCCTTTAACAAGTTGAACAAGCTAAGACAGCTTAAAACCATCTGCAAATGATAAAATCATGGAGATGTGGATAAAATAATCAGACCTCCCACAAGCTTTAATAAAAATCCATGTATTAAAGCAGCATTGAAATGAAGCCAATTTGAGCATCAGCTGAGTGCCAAAAGGAGGCTGCTCCATAAACAAAGTGCCACAAAATAGAAAGCCTTCTCCCAAATCCTCCCATACTGGTGGAACACAGCTTGTCCAGCAGATTTTATTCCACAGACCTGTACCGGGAGAGGTGCTGCTGAGGTCCGAAGACATTTGACTGTTATTGTTAGCAAATGAGAAACAGTTTGGCAGACTAGCCAAAGCTACTGAAGTGATTCAGACAACCTTTGTCAGGATATGAATAAATCTACCTAGTTCTATGCTCCCTCTGCTTCTTCCAATTCCTCTACCCTCCCTCTTCCCTTGATTTGAGGCAAAAATGGTTAGTCATTTTATTCCAACTGGTTAACTATGGATTATCCTTGTACTGCAAAATTGGTTTCATAGAAACCAGGCTGGGTTGTGGTTTCTCATCCTGGCTGGCAAGCCAAATTGTTGTTGTTGTTGTTGTTGTTGTTGTTGTGTGCCTTTATGCTGCTTCTGACTTATGGTGACCCTAAGGCAAAGCTTGGCAGAATTTGTTCAGAAGCCTTCCACTGAAGTTGAGAGAGTGTGACTTACCCAGAGTCAAACAGTGAGTTTCCATAGCCAAGCAGGGGTTGAAACCTTGGTCTCCCAGCATCCTACTCCAACATTAAAACCACTGCACCAACATCATCTGCCGGTTAGTATGAAACTATGGGCTATCACAAATCAGGAAGGAGAAGGAAAATCACTACATGCAAAGTGAACTAGAAACTGGAAAAAAAGTGGGGAAGAGTGGAGTGCAAGTGAAAAACTGAGCCAGGGTGGTGTAGTGCTGTGTTTCTGAAGTCATCTGATGTGAGTCATCAACAGGTGTTTTTTTTTAACCATTCTTGTGCTTATTGGCTAAAATTGTTTCTTCTCTGAAAATTCTCTGGGAATTAGTAATTGATGGCTTGCCCAGGTCCACAAACCACTTTGAGTAGCACTGGTGCCATGGTTAGAAAGTTGGATTGGAACATGAAGATCCAGGTTCAAGTCCCTACTGAGCCATGGAACTGGCTGGGTCACCATGGGCTAGTCACTTGCTCTCAGCCTGACTTACTTCATAAGGTTTTTAGGACAACAAAGTTGGGGTGGGGAAGATACATTACCTTGAGTTCATCTCTTAATAGGCCATACACCCCCACACTTTAATATGGTTTAATTGGCAAAATATATATTTAAATATATATTTATTAGGTGAATATTTAATTGGCATAAATATAAATTCTACTCTGCTATGGCTACATGGTCATGCTGGCTAAGAGGAAAAGCTGGCCGAATGTACGCATTGCAAAATGAGGTCAGCGAAGATCTCAAGGCATAGCCAGGTCATAGTCAGGAAATCACCAGGAAATATTCCTATGGAACAGTCTTAGCCCCTTTTCCTTTGATCAAAAATCTTCTATCACCACACCTGTCCAGCAATTAAAGCACTATCAAGACTACCATTAGCCTTTTTGTCACCTAACTCTAAGACCATTAGCACATTCCAGACCCCATTGTCCACTCTATGGATTCCATTGTTTACTCTGCTAGAGTGCCATTAGTATCTTAGTCGTCCAGACAAATATAGAGTATTTAAATCCCAGTATTTAGCCAGCCAACTCATAGTACACTTGTTGCTGGTCATCACTCTGCTGCTCCGATTCCCAGTTGTGTACTGTCCTTGGACTCCTAGTCTAAACGACATTGCTCTTTGCTTCTTTACTAGATTGGTAAATATCACCCATTTCATCCTGAAAATCTCACTTTCCAAAATTTTCTCTCTTTTCCTTCAGTTAGCCTTGTGTGATTGTGTGACTGCTTGGATCTTGTGTGTGATTGCATTTCCCCCATTAAAACAAATAAGGATTTCCAGCTTATTCTTCCCTGCACTAGTACTGATAGACACAGGTATAAAAGATCTCATAGGGTTACCCCCCTCTCGCAGGCCTCCTCTTGGACCCAGTATTCCCCACCATTTCATGGAGGCACTGGCATCGTAGGTGGACCCCTAAGTCACTCACGTTTTGGGGTAACACATCAAGGGACAGGTGGGGTATGGTAAATATACGAGCATGTATCATATAACACAACATAACACTTTTGACAGACAACACAAAAGTATGGTTTGGTTGGCATTATGTCTGAACCATCCAGATGGTAACAACAGAGCAGACAAGGATTCAGAGTGGCATGTACGACAGTGATGAACATGAGCAAAAGCCGTTTTGACTCCAGTACTTAAGGTTTGTTTATGTTAGATGTAATCTTATGCAGAGTAACCCTTCTGTTAGCCCGCTGAAGTCTGTGAGATCTAAGCCCCCAGCATGCGGGGCTTCAGACACAGTCACTTTGAAATCTTGGGCTTTAACATTCTTCCTCTTGCTTTAGTGGCTCTGAAATCCTATAAAATAGAATATAATCTGGAACACTGCTTGAACTTAATGAATGCTGTCTAGCTGGAGCAATTCACCTGAGGAAGACACCGTCTGATCTATGTCAGAACTCTTGAAATAATTGATATTTGTGTGAAACTTAAAAACCAAAGGCAGACAGATAAGATCTTCCTGGAAAAAATATTGGATGGGAGCTATTCACTATCCAAGTTGTATTAAATGCAAAGTCCTGTTACCAGAAGATGTTCTTCACAAATATATGTATATATTGTAAATGATAGTAATAGCATGAATGTTTCTAATGCTCAGTTTAGGACCTGAGATCTGAACATCATGTTGTTGCTGTTATGCAGGGGTGTGGCTACAGGAGGAGGCGCCCCAAAATAATTTTCTCTGTTTTGCCAATGTCAGTGGTTTCTTCTCTCTTTTATTGTTTTGGCAAAGTGGCAAAGAGATTATTTACAGTTTAGGAACTTTTAGCTCTCTTTTTAACAAAACATAAAAATTATTAAAAGAGAATTCACTATATTTATAATGGATTTTATGCTCCTACAGTAACAAGTTGATTTTCAACCTGTAGAGAATGTTAATATCACTTTTTTCCATTTTCCCAATAATTTCCTTTTGTTTTGTTTTCCTAAATAATTTTTCCCCATGGCTTCTAAACTTTCAGAAATAGTCATCTCTGAGAGTGCCCAAATGCTGCTTCTTTTTGGTGATCATGTCAAAAGACAGCGTTGTCTGCTTGGTCTGTACCACCAGCACACCAAGTTTGTAGCATGGACTAAAAGCATTACCGCCAGACATCCCATAGCAGTGAATTACTTTTCTGCTGGAAATTTATCAGAATATAAGCTTGATTTTTTTTCCTGATTTCCTTCAGCTTGTGCTAGGAGGTATTAGCACATGTTCATTCACACTGCTTTTTTGAGCCTTATCACACTACACTGTTACTGTATAGTGCTATTATTCCACTTTAACTGCCATGGCAATATCTCATGGATCATGGGATTTGCAGCTTAGGGAAAGGCATTTAGAATTCTCAGTCAGAGAGCTCCAGTGCCTCACCAAACTACAAACCCCAGATTTCCAAAGGGTGCAGCCAGGCCAATTAAAGCAGAATAATAGTACTGGAACAGTATAGTGTGGTAAGGACCTTAGTATTTGATGCTTATTGGCTTTATGGACTATTGGTTGGCAGCAGACCTCTCAAAGACAATGTTATTGGCAGCATTTATTAAGGATTTTAAGGGCCTTTCCAGACTACACTGTTATAGCGCTATTATTCCACTTTCAACATCCTGTGGAATTCTGGGGTTTGTCATTTACTGAAGTCCAAGAGCTCTCTGGCTGAGAATTCTAAATGCCCCTCCCTAAACTGCAAACCACAGGATTCCATATGATGTTGAATGTGGAATAAAAGCACTATAACAGTGTAGTGCAGAAAGACCCTAAGTTGCAACCTAATTCATAATGCAATTACCTGTTCATGTACTAGTATGTAGCAAGGAAAGCATTACCCATATTTTCTCTTTCTGATTATACTCTTTCTTTAGCTTCATCCTGCCACTTTCTCAAAGGTCTACTGTCCTCCATGTTTCATTACCAGCCCTCCATGGAATCATATAGTCTCAACCAGTTGGTGCTGTTGCTGTTACTTCTTCTGCTTTGTGCTTTAAACTACCAGAGTAAGTACAGTTTCCGAGGCTGATGAGAAATGTAAATGTTTTTTAAATGCAATGAACTTATAGAATTGAATTTATTCTATAATGAATTTAATATAATCTCAAATTAATAAAAACATTTAATGAGCGAAAAATAAATTAATCTTCTCAAATAAGTAATTAAATTAGAGTGGTTTGGGAAAAAATATTACTCCTCACATATTTTTTCTATAATGAATATTATTTGATGATCCTTAACTAAGTAAATAATATTGAATGAATGAAAAATAAAGACATATTTCCAAGTAAGAATTTAATTAGTCTGACTGGGTGAGAGGTGGTGGGATTTCCTTTGTCAAGACTAAGATGTTTCATTCAGTGAAACTGAAACATAAAATTAAAATTAAAATATAGATAAAATAGAACAATATGTAGTTAGTTTTTATCATAATCTATCTATGTATTCTATCATTTTAATACATTTTACCTAGTTTAGCTCTACATTATCTCTTTTTTTCATTAAAAAAAAATCTAAATATGCACTCTTTTCCCATTCAGGCATGCTCCATTGAAAGTGGGATCACTAAAGTGTACCCCTGGATTCACATTTTTCTTTTTCTTTTTTTTTTAAATTTATTTTTATTAAAAATTTTCATTCTTACAGGCATAAGCTCGTAAGACTTGTTAATATTTACAATATAAAATATACTATAACATACCATAATATACAACATATAATATACTCTTTTGACATGTTCATAAGACCTGTTCATAAGACATGTTATTATTTACAATATATAATATATTATAATATGCTACAATATGCAACATATAATATAATAATATAATAATTAATACCTCTTAAGTATATAATTATATCATATATAATATATAATATTATTCAATGTATAATAATATAACATATGATATACTCTTTTGTATGATGTAAATTAAA